>CAKXYY010000018.1:264366-323377 GCA_935541525.1 Dujonia railenensis
CTTTTGGGGTTAATATGGAAATTAAATCCTTTTAATGCGACCCTCGGATTTTTTTAAGCAACGCCTTTTGTTGTAAATTTGCACCATACTAACAAAAAAAAAAAAAAAAAAAAAAAAAAAAAAAGATTATGCTAGGAAGGTTTTCCTGCACTTAGTGCTGCTAATATGGCGTGCTGCAGTGCTCTTGTACTGGCAGGTATTCCATGGATTGTACTTGGCTCTAGTGTAGGTGTATTCATCTGAACCGCTTTAAGTAAGACAGGACGAGAATAAGAGGCTGTTCATTTTGTCCTGCATGTAACCATTCAATTGGTACTGCTCAGTGGCCTCTTGCAGATACCACGCTCTGCAGGTGCTGCTCTGTCTAATGCTCTGCCTACTACTCTCGTCCTGTCACTGCCCAGCCACTGCTCTATCGGTGGCTCTTTGTTGTATCCTTCCGCTCCTCTTCCATACAATCTCCGCACAACTCCTCTTCAAGATGGTACTTTTCTTCAAGATACTGCTCTCCTCCGCAACGTTACTCCTCCCTGCTACTACAGCTACTCTACACTCCCAAACTTACCTCTTTCCGTCTATTTTCTATATCTCTATTGCTCCTTGATCGCTGTTCCCCTGATATGCTTCTCCCTCTCAGATTTGAATGGAACAGATCCAGGTCTCGAATGCTTTCTTTGGTTATCCTCTCTCTTCTTTAATGCATCGGTTTCCACTCTCTTGATCTCTCCTGCCTTCTTAACTACAATAGGAACATGTCTGTGCTTACTGATTCTTCTGATTTCCGGCATGTGCTTGAATCTTTCCTTCAATGCTGCGTCATACTCTAATTTGTTTCTCTGTCTGGTAGACTTAATACTCGATCTCTCAGATGCATTTGTTCTCCAGATTCTGATGTTAGAGTCGTCTGAACCACTCAAAATGTACTTCGAATCGGTAGAAAACTTGACACAGAAAATGTGTTGCATTCTCTTTGTATGATAAATGTCTCTGCTGTGTCCCTCCCTGGTCTTGTAGATTCTGATGGTCTTATCGTATGAACCTGTAACTAACTCTTCTCCCGTTGGAGAGAAATCCACATCCATCACCGCAGCAACATGGTCCTTATAAACATTCAACGACCTGTCCAATCTTCTCATGTCCCATAAATAAGCATTATGATCTTCACATCCTGATGCAAAATTAAAGGCTTCCATTGGATTCCATGCAATTGAGTTTGTTCTCAAGCTAGTCACAACCTTTTGGATGGGGCTGTTTGTCCTTACATCATACAACACTATGGAGTTGTCGGACCCTGCTGATGCTATTATGTTTGTCTGTGTTCTATTGAATTTCACTGTGTTGATGTTATCTGCCCCCCATGACAAGTTGGAAATGTACTTGGACCTGTTGATGTCCCAAAGTTGAATGCTGGCCCCTCCTGTACAGAAAAGCTCCTCGTCCTGATGATGATCTATGCCCTTGAACGAATGTTCTCCCAAAAAGGTCTTGAGAAGACCTCCCTTACCGTCTCTTCCATGGTACAACTCTTGATCTGACTGTGATCCGTCAAACTCGTCGGTGTTGACAGACCACAACTTAACAGTCTTGTCGTCACCACACGAGAGCATACTACTGCTGTTGGGACTAACACACAACCCGCTGACCATCCCATAGTGCGCTTTGAACGAAACAGCTTCGCTACGCAGCGTCATGTCCCAGTACTTGATCACCCCATCGGCTGAACCAGTAGCAACCTGGTTGGTGGTGGAGAAATTCTTAGCTATTTGGTACACACCATCTCTATGACCGTTACCAAGTTGTCCTATGAACGGTTGGGCAAACATCTTCTCCATTTTGGTGGCGGTAAGTGCCTTGGTGTATTCTCTGGCTCTTTCAAATGGATGCAATGCAGGGTTGAGGTTTCTTGGAAGCGATGATTCCTGTGTGTTCCTTACTGGAACGTACGTATCGGACGATCTACTGACTGTTTTGATCTTCATACCGCCTTGATTTACTTGTTATGCTGCTGTTTAATACAAGAAAACGTCTAGTGCCTGTCCTATTCTACACAAATCCAATTTGCATTCCCATCCACTGCGTTTGAGATGAGCTGCTCGCATTTTTTTATTTTTTTTCGGTGCATTTAATTTTTTCATTTTCTGGTGCTAGTGAAAAAATCCGCTTTAGTATGGCGCATGCGGTGGGTGCAACAACAGTTCAGAGGGAGCGAGTGTGTTGGAACGGTTAAGCTGTGCTGTACCTTTCCGCTGTCGTTATGATACTGCTGAATACATCGAATGCTGCTACAACACCGTAAAACACCGTTACACGTGTTATTACACCTTCATGCTAATAAATATTAAATTATTTTTGAGTTACACAGGTTCTATAAAAGCCATTTCTAACTATCTGCATATAAGTATTGTTATGTAATATTAATATTTTACTTTTATTATCATCGTTGTATTAGTTGTATTATTTCTTATTAGTATTAATTGTAGTATTATTATAGTTGTAGCTGTTTTGGTTTTGTTGCAGCTGCTGCTGTTGCTGTTGCTGTTGCTGTTGCTGTTGCTGTTGCTATGATGGTGTTGCACCTTTTTTTTTTCGATTCTTTTATAGTTTTTTTATACAGCGTATACCTCTCTTCTTAACTCCTGCAATTTCAATTGGTTCCACTTGTTTTGGTGTATTATGTTTCAAACCCTCTTCACTTTGTTTATCTTGTTATAAAAGGGGAAATTCATAAGTCCAGCTTATGTCTATTTGCTAATCTTCTCTCACTCTAGTATTCTTCCATGGAGTGCTTCTTGTGTTGATTAATCTTGGTCATCTAGCTACTATTAATTTGGTTCAAATAACAGTCCAGGCGTTAAGAGACCACAGAAGTTCACCACACCCATCTTTTACTACTAAAATAATATTTATCTCTTGTTTTCACGAGTTTCGCTGGTCTGAATAATCCTACAAGGATATGTCCAACACCAAGCCAACATCATCAACATTGTTCTTCAGTATATCTTCTAAAAATGGTAACAAATCTAATAATTCGTTATCGTGAGTATCACTGAACCAACTTGAAATTGGAATTGAATGCTGTGGGTGGAATATATATGAGGCTGGAGAATTGTCGATGATTATGGAATCTGCCAAGGGTCTTCCAATTTGTGATAAGTTCTTAATGAAGTTACCCTGGTAATTGTAACACGAATCTCTAAATAGCCTATGGTGGACAGAATGATGGATGTCCAATTTGTCTAATAATGGATCTCCATACTTCAGTACTGACGCAGTGAAAACTACCACTTCAAACCATTTTCCAACTTTCTCCAAGAATTCGTCAACACCTGGTCTTTTTATCACATAGACATGATGTACCTGGTTATCGATTTGAACAGGAATTACAAAATCTGCAACTCTTAAATACTTAAACGATGAGTGAACCAAAGTTTCGTCAAGATCTAAGATAAGGCACTTCTTCCTACCAAATCTCTTGGTGTCTTTAAATCCCAAAAGGGCACCTGATTCTGGGTTGAATGATTGTCCCTCTTGCAATTTGGTCAATTCTATGACAGAATCGTCGTCTTCATCAAACCTGTCTTCTTCTCCTCCTCTTGTAGGGGCAGATGCGGTGGAGTTTCCATGCTCGTCGACTTGAGTGAGAATGTCTGCAGAAGTAGCTCCTCCACCACCGTTCGAAGTTGCATTGGAAGCCCCGTCGGAGTTATGTTGTTGTGATGGTTCGGTCGATGAAGGATCTTCGTTGGTGTTAGTTATAGTATCGGTCTCATTAACGGAGTTTTCATCGTCCAACATCTCCTTCTTATCCTTCAGCGCAGTCTTAGATGCCGTACTAGAATTCTTGCCAGACTCGGAGGGAGTGGCGGCACCCTTGGCTGCAGCCTTTGGTTTTGAGTTGGTGGACTGTACTGGAGCAGAGCTCTTTTGGTGTGCTCTTGTTCTTGGGTTACTCTTGTTACTTTCCGTTGCGCTCAAGTTTGTTTTCAGACGGTTTGTTGTTTGTTTGGAAATCAGTTGCTGTTGAGCGTATCTATCGTTTCTATCATCTTTCGAGTCGACCGAGCAACAAAACAATGCAGCAATTCCTCCCATTGTTCCTCTTTAAGTGACTGGCTTGGGTGTCGTTTATGGAATAATCCGTCTTGTTGGACAAGAAAATTGTGTAAAAAAAAAAAAAGTTAACCACAAACGAAAAACCGAACTCAATGAATTCCGATGAACTTGAATGAGATGTAAAGCTAACGGTATAACGAGGAGGAATGGGTCTTTTGGGCGAAAGGAAGCGAAGTGTAGTAGTACGGAAGAAAAGACTTATCAACTCACACTAGGCTTACTTCTTCTTGAATTTCCAATTGATTGCTTCAACTAGGACTAGAGGCTGCTCTATTTCAGTTTTGAATCTTTCACTAAGGACACTGTTAGTTGAGAATGCAGGTACTGGCCTTATATGAGTGTACGTGTACGTGTACTTGTACGTGTGTATGTTTCTATCTGTTTCTATATCTATGCCTGTATATACGTATATACTTATTCTACTAAATATAGACGTATATATACACAACTACTCTGGTATGCTTATAGACTTCAGGTAAAAGAAATGTATCCAGACGCTCAGTTTAGCTTGTTTCTTGTTTTTCGTGGACTCTCTATTTTTTTTTACCTGAGCTTTTTATTTTTCGCACTGTACCGGTAAATTGACTGGCTTGCCTTGTGTCGGTAGAATGGTAGCACGGCTCACGAGTTCAGTAGCGCCAGCTCAAGTATGAAAATAGGGAAAAAAATAAAAAGAAAGGAAATTTCAGTAGTGTAGGAAGTAAAAAAATACCGAAAAAAAAAAAAACGGAAATGAAAACAGTGGGAAAGAGGAAATTCGGTACGAAAACGACGGGCGGAATGAGATTCTGGTAAAGTTAATATTTGCTGGTTGGGCAGGCCGATGAGGTTTGAGTCAGAGTGCAGAGTGCAGAGATATACGAGCTGATGCCAAAATGTTTCACACTAAGGTAGAGTGCACAGTGCAGGGATAGCTGCACTAGTTCGTAAGAGTAATTTTTATACAGACTGTGGGATATATGTAAGGTAATCTACATTTGACACTAGCTTCCTATTCGTTGCTTGGGTTGCTTTCATCCGCTTCTGCATTCATGCAATTCTGGGTAATTTCTTTTTTTTTTTTCATCTATCCTTCTATCCTTCCATTTTTTGTAGAGCATTGTAAGGGTGTGGATATTTTTTAAGTAGGGTTTCCACTACCCATTGTAGACCTTCTTCAACTGAATTTCTCCTATTTCAATTGGATATGAACAGGAAATTTTTCAGTTCCAAAAGGGTAAAAAAAAATTCCTAGAGGGGTAAGAGTTGGAATTGGAATTGCGAACTGGATACTATTGTTTTGACATGTCAATAGGCTCGTAAGGGCAATAAGGGCAATCTCGTGGCACTGAGAATTTAAGCTATAAGGTAAGACAAAAGTATGTTAGCGATGGTTTGGTGTAAGGGCCAGGCGCATTTTGATTACGAAAGGAAGAAGAACTTGGTATCAACATGGTTCATTATTAATTGATATATGTCACTTTTCTTCTATCTCCTTATCGATAGGTCAGGCTTGGTCGGTTTTTTTTTCTTTCTTTTTTAGGCTCTTTGCTTATCGGCCTCTCAGCTTTTGTCCTACCAAGTTTTCTTGTACTTCCACTGAACCCTATCTAGAAATATGTCAACCTTATCTGTGCTAACGTGCACTACTGCAGAATGCAGTTTCGAAACCCCATTCCCTTTCTTCTCACTGTATCTCTCCATCTCTCTATCTCCTTCTCTTTCTATCTCTGACGCTCTCATCGCTGATAATAGCTTCCCGCACGTGACCAAATATGCCTGCATGATTTCTATACGTCTTTTGAATGGCACAGAGGTTCCAGCTAGCACACTCTTTGTCTCTATGGATCTGTGATACTATGGATATTTCTTCTCTTTTAGATACTTTACAGCGGTGTCCTGAAGAAATAATTCTATCTATATTCGATTTTTTACCATCATCTTACATATCCCAATTCTTTCTACACTACAATGCATTTTTCAGACAATTAGTAATCCAGAACTACTACTCCAATGAACTACATGTAGTATTATCGCCTACAAGGCGACCCCACCATTGCATTGATAATGATATACAGAGAAAGGAGCTTGTAGATTTCAATAGCTATGTAGAAATTGACGATTTCCTCACGGAAAACCCTGATATCAATCCTCAAAGGTTGATAATAATCACTGGTGGAGATTTTAGATCATTAGAAACGTTATTGTTGAAATATAGAGATCGATTCACCAACAAAATACTGGAACTACAATTCCAAATTGAAAAATACGAGCCGACAATTAGCGATTTGCAATTAATAAGTGAATTCCGTGGTAACTTGACTAAATTACAGTTTACTCAGCTAGAGTTCCTGGCATTAAAAAAATCTCCAACATTTCTCTACAACTTACAAAACTTAAACCAATTCGTATTATTGGGTCATAAAATATACAATTGGTCTAAATTGAAAACCGTATTGCCTCCGAATTTGCAGCAATTGGATATTTCTTGGAATGATGAGTCCAATATGTCACTGCAGTTGCAATTGCCCGAGAGCGTGACTGACTTATACTGGAACCAAGCTGGTGTTGATGATCGTATATTGAACACCAAACGGTTCCCGCTGCATTTAAAGACCTTGATGTTAACGTATAATAGTATATCCACCATAGATCTTGGATCGTTGCCTCAAACATTGGAAACGATCGACTTACTGTACAACTGTATAAATACATTCGTAGAGGGAAGCGATTGGCCTCCCTTACTCAGATCTATTTTGTTATCACATAATCTTATTAATGATGATACACTTGAATTACTACAAAGTTGCCAATGGCCAACTAATTTGAAGAATTTGAGACTTGATAACAACCCGTTTACCACTTTGAAAGATTTAACAAATTTGCCTAATTCCATTGAGTACCTAGACCTATCGCAAACAAGATTGACTAGTTTGAATGTTTTACTGGACAGAGAGAGGCGGACAGAGAACCAGAATCACGTAGAATACTCATATTTTAAATTCCCCGTGTATTTGGAAACATTGAATCTAAGTAATAGTGAATCTCTACAATTCGATGAAAAGGATAGAATACAGTTCCCCAAGCGGCTATTAAACTTGAATCTAGATGAATGCAAAATTGAGAGATTAGATTGTTTCAGTTTCCCAGATTCGTTATCCAAATTGTCGCTTTGTGGAAACAACATTCAGAATTTGAATTCATACGAAGACGTTTCGTCCGGCTCGGGTACAAACTCTTGGACTTGGTCCAAATTGGTCAATTTATCACATTTGGAACTTTACTTGAATAAGATTCAAACGCTAGAGAATTGGTTTCCACCTTTACAATTGAAATATGTCGATTTAGGTAAAAATCAACTAGATTCACTATCCATGGAAAACACGCCAATTTTTCAATTTCAACATTGTCAACACTTGAAGTTGCAGAATTTAAGATTAGAGATTAATAATATCTCAAGACTTGATGATCGCATCGTCCTACCGCCGTACTTGCGGAATTTGCTGTTGAAGGACAATTCTCTACTGGGGGAAATCAATATACCTGCATCGTTTGTGAATGGTTGTCAATTGGAAAATTTGGACTTGAGTGACAACTCCATTGAGAAGTTGTCATTCTCCCCGACCACGACTGTCCAAGGAGAAGTGAATTGTAACTTGAGATCGCTAAATCTAACGAGGAACTTGATCTTGAAACAGGGCAAGAACAATGAAACACTCAAGATGTTTTATGATGATATCGAGAACGGTTTGGGTTTGAAGGTGAGTAAGAGGAAAGCGAATGTGAATAGTTTGCACGAATTTTCAGTTGCGGCATAGAGCATAGAGAATAATAGAGCAGACTAGAGTACAGATAGAGAGACTGGCGGATTGGCGTGCATAAATTAGCATAAATAAATCAGAAGCATATGTTAAGCACCCTGGATAAAGGTAGCACGGCTAAAGTAGATTACGGTAGGCTAGAGTAGACTGGACTCGACCAGAATAGAGTAGGCTAGAATACAATAGATACAATAGAGTAGAGTGGATTATTGCACCCGAAAGCATACGTAATAAAGTCAGTTAATTAACTTGAAAAAAATTCAACTAAGTAAATTCAATTAAGGACATGAGTGGGCATAATGATACGTAATAGCTTTTCCCCTTTGAGAAAAACTCTAATAAAGCTACTTTGTTAGCATTTCTCTGACTCAAAAATCCATTGTTGCGCCGTAGCTGCTCAATTGATCTTTCCGTTGATGCTCTACAACAATAGTAGTCAACCACTAGCCTAACAATAGTGCAGTTCGAACTGGGCAAAATCAAGAGCTGAAGTTGAGCCATGCTTACACAAAGTCGCGCTCTCACGCGCTTCAACTTTTTTTTCTTTCTTTTTTTTTTTTTTTTTTTTTGTAAATAAATCGAAACTTTGCAACTTCAATATTAGCCAGCCACCGCCCATCAGACAGATCAGAATTGTATTTAAGTATACATATTCTTTAAATACCGATCTAGGAAGTGGCGATCAACACCGGTAGATCAGACTCTTTGAATAGAAGATAAAAAAACGGGAAATTTGCACTCGTCGAACAGGAATTGACTTCTGCACACTATGTCCAATCCTCCTTCCACACCTCCACGGTTGAGAAACTCATCCCAAGCGGTATTTCACACCACTTTTCGAACTCCCAAGACACCGAAGAGCTCCGGATCGAAAGGAAAGGAAATTCCCTTTGTTACTCCGTCTTCATCCACTAAAAAACCGAAGGGCTTGTTTGTGACCCCGAGGAAGCACCAACAACACCAGCAGCACCAGCAACACCAACTGCACCAACTGCAACTGCTGCTGAGCAACTTCTTACAGTTACCATCTTCATCCAACCATGGTTTTGCTTCCCTCATGCCCATAACTCCTGAAGTGACCCCATTGAGATCTCCCAACAGATCCACTCGCAAGAAACGTATACATGTCGACGAGATCACCCCGGACAATCCAGTGCAAAAGCTTTCCAGGGCTAGCGAAAGCATTTCAGATTTCTCATTCGGGCTCCTCTTACCTGCTCCTTCAACCATTGGTATGGGCAGAAAGATACCTAGTCCAACAATTAAATCTGCTCCATTAAACTCATCACCAACTTTGGATTCTGATTTCTTCGCAAACATTGCACACGAGGAGGACGTTGAGGACTACCCGTCGCCTTCTTCTTCGCCTTTCCTCCTCAAGAACAATAACTTGAGCTTCATGCCCCCAATCGATTATGAACATATACAGTCATCTCCCACGAAGGCTGCTCCTCCTCCTTTGGCACTTCCCGCAACAGCTCCGGGACCCGTTCGTGGTACATCCATTTCAAAATCAAAGTTTAATACCCCTAAATTACCCCAATCCCATATACTAACCACTCCAAAATTGATGCAAACCCCTAAAATGCCTCAAACGCCAGTGGGTCAGTTGATTGACGAAGATATAGTGTACAAATGGCACGGTAAGTCGTTCAATTCCGATTATTCTACAGACGATGAAGCCCATTACAGAGACAATATTGAGACTGAAGACGTTGAAAATCCTTTTGTCTCACCAAGCACTCATCAGCTACCACAGTTCAAGCCTCCGTTTACACCCAAGTCTAAGAGCCAATCCAATGTCGACTACTCGACTCACATGGAATTAGTAAACAACAGAACTGGAGAAAGAAGTATTGTTGCATTACTGCATGAACAAGCCAGCATAAAGCCAAAGAGATTAGACTTCAGCTCGTTCAAGTGAATATCTAGTGTAAGCTGAATCCAGTAGCACTAAACAAAATAAAGTAACACTGTTGTCTGGCACAAACAAAGAACGAACCACAAGTAAATTTAAAGCGATAAAGGGAATGAAATTATTTATAGAATAAATACTATGAAGAACCAAAAGTATAAAGCATTCAGTGCGTCTGTAGTCATCCAGTAGCTAATGGGTTAGAAGCAATTGGGAAGTATTGACCGGCGGGAGGTTCAAGTCAGTGATCCGTAGTCACACCAATGCAGCATGCTTCACCAGTCGTGAGCACGTGATTTGTCACGTGATTTGTCTCTGCTCTTATTTTTCATCACTGGCTGCCATAAAAAAATCAATGAAGTCAAGACGGCAACACCTTCTTTCACCCTTCATCAGTGCAGCTATGTCGGTTATTCCTGGTTTCTCGACTGGTGTTTCGACAGATTCAGATATCGTCGTTGATAGCGGATCTAAAAAATTCACAGAGTTACACATTCCTTCACAATCAGAATGGCGAGTAGAAATTCCGTTTCAAACCGTTCTTAAATTGAATGTGGTGAGTGGGATTGCAGAAATATACGGAACAGAGCTTCCAAATAATGTAGAGATGACGTTTTCTGGTGCTAAGATAAGCATATATGCCCCTCAGACAGAATCGAATACTGGATGCACCATTAAGTACACTACTGGCATTAAGAAATCAAACCAAAGTGGAATGAGCAGTGGCTCCAATGGATCAGAGAATGAAATCACTGAATACATCAGTGAGGAAGAATCTTCAATGGTACAGAATATAAATTTACATTTTGTGCTTGAATCAATTCGCCAGCAGACCAACGAGGGCCCTAGAGTGATGGTAATTGGTAACTCACAGTCTGGTAAGACATCGCTACTCAAAACATTGGCTGCGTACGCCCTCAAGATGGACAGAAGTCCGATCCTAGTCAACTTGAACCCTCAAGAAGGAGTATATTCGTTGCCCGGGTCACTTACCGCTACTCCTATCAGTGATATGTTTGAAGTAGAGTCCACCAACGGATGGGGTAATACCACAACTTCGGGTGTTACATTCCACAATCCCAAGCAGCCCATAGTGAAGAACTATGGATTCGAAAAGTTCAATGAAAATATGGATCTTTACAAGTATCAGGTTTCAAAGTTGGGGGTTGCGGTGATGTCGAGATTAGAAGAGGATGCTGAAGTAAGACAGAGTGGTGTTTTAGTTGACACTCCGGCGTTGACTATAAAGGATTTCACCATCATTGAGAATATAGTCTCTGATTTTGAAATTAACATGATTGTGGTTATTGGGAATGAGAGATTGGTGATTGAATTGAGGAAAAAGTTTAGACATAAGGTCAACAATCCATTGAATATAGTTAAATTGACTAAAAGTGGGGGTGTGGTGGAAGTAGATGAAGCATTCGTGAGAAACTTGCAACAACAAACCATTAGAGAATACTTTTACGGAACGTTGAAGAGTCCACTTTCTCCGTACAATACCAATATTGACTTCAAGGATTTAGTTATATATAAGACGGTTGAATCCCTGGAATTTAACCCTTCGTTGGCATTTTTGCCTTCTGGGGACGATTTCACACCTGAAGTAGATGACCTGGATATGATGGACGAGGGAAATGGCAACAGGAAGAGCAATGAATTTTCTTTGGACAAGTACTACCTGAAAGTAGAGGAACCTGATGCTTCCTTGTTGAGCAATACTATATTGGCGATTACACAGCTACCCGCCAACGACAAGCTGGCTAAGAACTTGATGAACACTAGTGTAATGGGGTACGCATACGTTTCTGATGTGGACGATGCAAAGAAGAAAATGAGAATATTATTGCCTGTTCCTGGTACATTACCTAGGAATATATTAATTGTCACCGGAATTAGATATATAGAGTAGGTGAGAAGGCATATAGACATGGAAATAAAAAGGTACGTGAATTCATAAATAAAGTGTAATAAGGTGTATATACTGTAGACCTAGAAGATCTAGGATGACTTGTCAGTGCCAGTTGGTTCGTTAGGAGTATATCCTGTGTTTCATTACGATTTCTAAACGTAGAAGAAGTTCACTATTGCTTGGTCGTACGAGTTTGCTGATCGCCTTTCAATGCAGAAGCACTCCACTAATGCCTAATCAAACGGGATTGGTTTCTTAAGCTTATTCATTTCGGACGCAGCAATGGCACTGGGGACCTTGATCCCGCAACAGTCTCCCCATGTGTTTACAGCTTCGTGAATGTGACCGCAATCACTATCAGCATCATCATGTGAGTGCTCTGCAACACCCTCTGGGCAAACGATTAAGCTACCAAACATCAAATGTTGAATAATTGGCAACTTGCTCAAAACCTCTGCCTTGTACATTTTGATCATTCCTTCCTTGATTTTAGCCCAAGATTTAGCAGCCAGAATATCGTCAAGCATAGGCGAATGCCATCTTAAGCTTAACTTACCGGCACCAGCTTCAGGATTTTCACCTTGGGGTGTAGTCTTGATAGAGTTAATAAAGTGGATACACTCCAAGTACATGTACTGTTTATAAAACTGCTCTACCAATTCTTCGTTGTGGATCAGTTTAGGTCTCATATGAGGATGTGTGGCAAGCTGAGATGCACCAAATAAAAATGGCAAGAAGTGGTAATCATCTAATCCCCAAACACCATGGGATCCAGCAGGTTCAAGCCAGTACACCTTTTGAAGCTGTCTCATGATTTTCATGTATTTGTTGAACACTTGGAGGATTATGCACGGAAAGTCTTCATCTTGGAAGTACTTCAATTTACTAAGGCAAAGCAAGAACACAATAAAGTTGAGCTCATGGCCAGAGCCGTAATCAATTCTAGTTCTGTTACCAAATGAGTTTTTAAAGTACTCAGAGATTTCGCTAGCTTCCTCTTCGTTTCCATACTTGGCCACCACTAAAGTCTTGATCTCAGCTGGTAATAGCTCACCGAGTTCGTCATAGAAATCCCTGAACTCAATCTTCCCAAATCTTGAGATTTCCTTTTCATGTACTACTGGGTTGTTATCTATTGCCCGTTGAACAACATTATCAAGCAAGTTCAAAACGATTTGACTATTTTCTGATACTTGCACTGGTGAGTCGTTTGGCTTGCCTTGCACCAGATCTTGCAACTTGGTTATAAATGTGATAATTTGATTGTAGGCTGGCGACTCAATCCACTGAGTCAAATCCTCCGGGGATACAATTCTACGAGCAAGAGTCATCTGATATTAAATATTAAAGCAGCAATTATGGTAAAACAGCCCTAGATTATGGTGTTCGTTGCAAAAGAAGCTGGTGAGCAGATACCGATTGGTGATCGCAACATTTTTCAAATCATCATATGGAGGAACCAGAAAAGTCAAATATCGTGTGAAAAAAAAGTTTCAAAGTGAATGAACTACTACCACCTTTCTTCTGTCAGCTGCGTAATGAAGTTGTATACCGTACCTTCAACTAGGGCTGCGTTGAAAGTAGAACTTAGAAACAATGCGCGACTTGGTCCGCTTTGGTACAGAGTGAACGACTCTTCTGTAAACGCATCATCTACGTTACCTCAAGAAATCCAATCGAAAGAACAAATCAATGAGCGAGTTGCAATTGAGTCCCACGCCCAAGGCTTGAGCTTAAAGTGGAAACAAACCTATGCATATGCCAAGGCGCTCATGCATTTCTATAGACATGGGGTGTCCAGTGTTTGGAACAACTACTTCAAAGAATATAGAGCATTAAAGAAGAACTTCAAGCTAACAAACATTGATAATCTGGGGGTGCAGCAAAGTATCAAAATTCCATCCTTCACGAAGTTAACTCAAGAGATGGCACAGCAGTTGTATATCTTGGAAATGGAACGCAATACACAGAAACAAATCCAAAAGGATGATGCAAATATGATCAAACGAGTGAAATCACCATCTGAAGCAGCTCACGCTGGAGTATCTGAGTTTCAATTGAACCGCCACCAGTATCAAATCTTGCATCGTACACCCAAGGACTTTGTCAAGATTCCTAGTTTCGCAGTGATATTCATGATATTTGTGGAAACTACACCATTGCTTTGTTATTTGCTTCCTGAAATCACCCCGCTGACGTGTGTTTTGCCAAATATATTGCCCAGGCTATGGAGCCCAAAAGCTTCAATCCAGCTTCGTGATATGAGAACAAAGGACTCTGCAGACTTGAAGTCAACAGAGGATGCTGCGCGTCAAACTGCGTTTAACTTGCCGCTTGCTGAAGTCAAATTGTTGGTTAGTACTTTAAGACTTAAGTCGAAGTACGTCCCTGCGTTCATGTTCCCGGAAACAGTGTTACGCCGTCGTTTGCAGAATCATTACAACTATTTGAAGGTGGATGACAGCTTTTTGTCGAAAAATGGTAACATTTGGAACTTGACGGAGCAAGAATTACTATTGTGCTGCTTGGAACGTAATATAGTGCTTGATATCAAGCAAGACTCGAAGCTATTTGGGAATGGTGAGCAGTATTTTGATGAGCTCCGTTTGAAGTTGTTGAGGTGGTTGGCAGATTTCCCAGATTACAATGTTGGCTATATCGGCTTAAATCATGTTTTGGGAGAGGAATCGGTAAACGATACCAAACTTATTATGAACTTATGGAGAGAAGACAATAAGACCTAATGGCTGCAAAATTTTATGTGAACATTTAGTAATAAGAAGCTAACACCTTAAGAGAAAGATGACGAAAAGGGCCCAGCACTAACTGATATTTCAAACTTACAGCTATGAAATCTTCAATCACATTCCATTGACTACACATGCATGGGCTCTACTTGCCTCTCTCCGTCTACACATCATGTCTATTCGCCACATGTTCCTCTGTACTTACCCTTGCCCTTTATGCAACACACTTGATGGTCCTGTATATAAACTTGTGTCCTGTATATAACCATAGCTTTGCAAGTTTATTTTTCGTTTTTTGTAATTTTCTTTGTCTCCAAATGAACGTACCCTTACTTGTAATACAACAACATCAGTGTATTCAACATGTCCGTTGATGGTGATGTTATCGCGGGCGATAAAAAGACAGAAGATGCTAAGGCTGACGAAATAACGGAGACGAAGGCACCATCGCCGGGGAAATCAACCCCCATCCAAATCACTAACGGTACTGGAGGTGATTCCAATGGGAGCCTGGATACCAAATTCTCAATAGATGATATACTTATAGGTTGTAAAGTGTATGTCTCCAAAGATGGAGAGTTCAGGATTGCAGAGATCCTTCAAGAACACACTAAGAAGGGAAAGAAGGTGTTCTATGTGCATTACCAAGAGTTCAATAAGCGTTTAGATGAGTGGGTCGGGACTGATAGGATAGACTATCTGCGAGCGATGATTATGCCCGAGGTCAAAGTGGACAAAAAGGATGAGAAGAAAACCACCAAGCTGCTGAAGCTGCTGAAAAAGACGTCCAAAAATTCCAAAGACTCCACAGAGACGCCTGCCCCAGATACTCCCACGCCCGCACCAGACGGTTCTTCGGACAAGAGGGACGATGAGTTGGACCTTGATAACTTGAATGTCCAGGGGCTCAAGAGGCCAGGTGAGTTGGTTAGCAGGGAAGATGAAATAAAGAAGTTGAGAACCGGTGGTTCAATGACTCAAAACCATCTGGAGGTAGCCAGAGTGAGGAACTTGTCTGCCATTATACTTGGTGAACATATAATTGAACCTTGGTACTTCTCACCCTACCCAATAGAGCTCACTGAAGAAGATGAAATATACATTTGCGACTTTACCTTGTCTTATTTTGGATCCAAAAGGCAGTTTGAGAGGTTTAGATCTAAGTGCTCCATGAAGCACCCTCCAGGGAACGAAATATATCGTGATCCCAAGGTGAGTTTCTGGGAAATAGACGGTAGGAAGCAAAGAACTTGGTGTCGTAATTTGTGCTTATTGTCTAAATTGTTCTTAGATCATAAGACTTTATACTATGATGTGGATCCGTTTTTATTCTATGTCATGACAATCCCCTCGAAATTGGGTCACCATGTTGTCGGTTACTTCTCGAAGGAAAAGGAAAGCGCAGATGGTTATAACGTCGCATGTATTTTGACGTTGCCGTGCTACCAAAAGAAAGGTTACGGGAAACTATTAATGCAGTTCCTGTACATGTTGTCGTATGTAGAAGGAAAGGTCGGTTCTCCAGAAAAGCCATTATCTGATTTGGGATTGTTATCATACCGTGCCTACTGGACTGATACCTTAATTAAATTGTTGGTTGAGAGAAACAACCCACATTTATTCAGGAAGAATAATCCCTTGTTGGAGGATTTGGACAATAGTAACGGAACAAAGAAGGAATCCACATCCAGTCCACAACCTTCTAGTAATGGCTCCTTAAATGGTAGCAGCAATGGAGGAAGTCTATTTGGAAACGGATCTGGAGGAAATGGTGCAGTTTCAAGTGGAGGCAACAATACTACAGCAGCTCCTGTCCCTGTCCCCGTTTCAAGTGAAATTACAATTGAAGAAATATCGGCAATCACTTGTATGACTACCACTGATATTCTTCACACTTTGACTACTTTACAGATCTTACGTTACTACAAGGGTCAGCACATTATAGTGGTCACCGATCAAATAATGATGATGTATGATAAATTAATTAAAAAGGTTAAAGAAAAGAAAAAGCACGAGTTGGAGCCCAGAAGATTAAACTGGAGTCCACCTTCTTTCACTGCCAATCAATTACGTTTTGGATGGTAATATTAACGAAATACATATCAGGATATATATGTATGTATAGTTACAATTATATAATGTACATAATGACACAAATCAGTTAACCAATTCATTTTACTCTTCAGCCCACACCTTTATACTCTTGTCCCCCTCGCATGTAATGAATCTTGATCCCAGACGGTCAAATTTAGATGCGTATATGGTAGTTTTGTCTGCAGAGCCTGGAACAGGTTTAGAGTAAGTTCTCTGTAACAAGTCGCCGGTTACATAGTCATAGAATTCCATCTTTCCATCATCATACCCTGCGAATAAGGAGTTTGTAACAGGGTTAATGGATAATGTGTTTACAATCTTGCTGTCATCCAGTTCGGTGTTGAATTCATTCAATAAGTCTCCTCTGGGCAACACCCACTGTTTGAAATTTCCTCCCGTATCAGCTGAACACATGGTAGCTTCGTGGGGATGTGTTAACATCAGCCGAATGCTCTTAGAATGGTGGGTCAATGTTAACTGGGTGGCAGCCTTACGGAGATCCCACAATCTGATTGTCGCGTCCATCGAGCTGGAAACTATTTGAGGGTCGCTTGATGCACACTGTATACTGGTCACATCGCTCCTATGGCCAGCCAATACCATCACCTGCGCTCTAGATCGAATATCCCAAACTCTTATGGCAGAGTCTCGCCCTGCCGTGACAAGTAGGTCTAGGTCAGGATGTAAATCCATGGCATATATCCCTCCTACATGGCCATGATAGTCTCTTATTTGAGAACCAGCCGCAGAATTTGTTCTCTCCAAGTCCCAGCATCGTACAGTCTTGTCTTCGGATCCAGAGAAGAGATACGGGAACCTCGACGATACCTTTAAGGACCTCACTCCCATGATGTGGCCAGTTATTGTTGCTTTGATCTGCAGCGTAGCGAGATCCCATACCTTTATAGTGGCGTCAGAACCACCTGTAACGAACCATTTATTGGTGATAGGATCAATGTCTATGCATCGCACCCATCCTTGATGGGCATCTGCGATTACCCTACGAAGTTTCCATTCAGCACTGCTGTTACCCCTCGAGACAGGGTTTATTGTAGCCCCTGTTCCCTCTTCCTTCTTTCTTACTACCATGTCAGTGATTTGTGTCTTGTCTTTGGCGTCATTATACTCGGGGACGCCCGGTTCCAGCATACCCTCATCGAAGTTGAAGTTGTTCAGCTTTCCAGCATCGCTTCCCTCACCAGCCTCTGCCCTGATCACACTAATTTGGCTCTGTCTGTAGATAGTATCGCTTTTCTCATCCACTGGTGGTATTATACCGGTATCATCTAGATCAAATATATCTTTATAAGATATCATCCTCCTATATAACCGTTTATTGACAAAAAGAACCACAACATCGTAGTTGAACGTTACTCTCTACAAAAATCTGCACCGAGAAAAAAATTGAAAAATCCAAAATCGTAACTTCTTATCTTAACACAGCATATACTTGATAGAAACGGTCTCAATGTACAATGAAAGCTTATCGTACCGTCTTTCTCAGCTAGTGTTAAGCTCTGGTGAGTGTACAATACAGTTAATTCCAGAGTCAGAGTTGCCTATCGTCTCTGAAGTGCATGATGAGATAACAGAAATCGGGCTATCTAAGAGAACATACCTACAGCTATTTAAAGAGTCGCACACATATTGGCATTCAGCTCTACAAAGTGCACCGAGTGGGAAGCAAGATCCCGCTGATCTATTGGAAGCTTACTATTGCACCTTCGGGTATCTCTTAACTACAAATGAAAACCACTCGTTAATCAAGTTGCACGAAAGTATCTTCTTCAAATTGCAGCACATAGATGAGAGCGAGAGTAATGGAGTGATTTCGCTTGAGTCCGAATTCAAGCTAATTACAGCCCTATTAACAAGTAGGTTGAAGAAAATAAACAAGAGCTCGTCGCTTTGGTTGTGGCTCAAAAAGTTATCTATAATGCTAATATTTAAAGACATTGTGCTGGACGAGGTTGATCTGAAGACGATTGCAAATTTCACCAAATTGATCGACTCTATATTGAAAGCAAGCGAGCTTCATTTTGCAAACTATTATGCGTCAAATTTCTTGAGATGGTGTATACGGATGGTGAAGCTCAATTCAGCGCGGGCTGAAGAACTATTGGGTCTCGTGGCTATGAGGCTCACCAAGCTCTGTCGTTTGCATTTGACAGATGTTTCAATGTGGGGAAGTCTTCAGGTATTGTTTGAGAATGGTTCCAGAAACGAGCAAATAAATGAATACATAGTGGAAGACTATAATGCAATTGCAAGCGAGATTCCAAAACCCTACAGCACCCCAATCATAACAGCTCTTTCAAAAAGAGACTATTACACATTTCCGTCTGCATATGCCCACGATGAGTTAGCCTGGCTTCTACTGGTGAAGTGTTCCATAGTAACTCCATACATATGTGTGTTCCTGCATGAGGGCCTCATCACTGTTGAAGGGAAGTTGCAACAACAATACACCGAGTTAAACAAATTGAGCGACAAGGACTCCTTTCTTTATCAGGAAACACTGCATTATATTAGCGTTCTAGAGCGGGTAGTACAAAAATATAGAGCTATAAGTGGCCGTATTCGTGCTAGCAGCCCTACCTAGTACTATCTGCTTGCATCACTTCAAGTAACAGTATGTGCAGGATCTTTCTCGATTTGTCTACCTATATGTGCGATATGTAGGATCTTATTTAAATAGTAATCATGATGATCTAGTACTGTAAAAATCGTAGTAGTAATGGTATGTAGCTATGGGACGTTGATACTCTAAGGTAACTTTGGCATTTCAAGTGAAAAAAAAGAAGAAAGAAGTTGAGTAAAAATGGAAGATTTACTGATCTTAAGCACTAGATCTCAAGTTGCCCCACGACATTTTACTTTCTCTTTACTAACGTCTAGCTTAAAATCCGCCAGCTTCAAAAAAAGAAGCTTGAAGAAGCTGCAGCCAGTGCTGCTGCAACCGCAGATATAACAGGAAACTCATCGACTATCTCCTCTAACAATAAGATAACCCCGGCGCAATTGAGACTACAGAAAGATATCACGGAATTGGATATACCTAAGTCTATCAAGCTCACCTTCCCCAATTCTAGCGATTTGTTCAATTTCAATTTGTCCATAACTCCACAACAGGGCTACTACAAACTTGGAACTTTTCAGTTCACGGTAGAGATTAACGGGAACTTCCCTATGGACCCACCTAGGATCAAGTGCTCCAATAAGATCTACCACCCTAACATCGACTTGAGCGGTAATGTATGCTTGAACATTTTGAGAGAAGATTGGTCTCCGGTACTAAATTTGAACTCGGTTTTGATCGGGTTGAATTTTCTCTTCTTGGAGCCCAATCCCAATGACCCATTGAATAAAGATGCTGCCAATGTGTTGGTCAAGAATAAGACCTTGTTTGCGAAGAATGTGAGAGATTCGATGAGAGGTGGGTATGTGGACCAGGAGTATTACGATAGGATAGTGTAGATAGGAGTAGAGTAGGTACATCATAATTAAGATTAACCTTTACTATTATTATTATTATTATTATTATTATTATTATTATTATTATTAATACTTTTATTAGTCATATTGGTATTACTAGTATATTTGCTTGTGTGAAGGAGACGAGATCCACTTTTACAAAGTTTTACAAAGAACTTCTCAGTGCTGTGGAGAAATTCTGGTGGTGAATTTTGATAGCAAGTGCTACCTATGTCCCTACCTCTGAGAACTTTCCTCCATGGACAAAATTCTTTACTTCTTCTTTGAAACACTCTCTTGAAAGATTATCATGGTGTGAGGCTAATGATGGCAAGTTGATATGGACATGAATACCAGGACAACCCATTCTCATCCAAAGTGTGGATGGAATGCGGCTCTGAAGAATGTAGTCAAATCATTCGTATCGAGGCGAATGCTGCCATATTGATAACTGGCCAAGTGTTGGATTTACTTATGTTTTATCTTAGCTTTTGCCATCATGTCCAAGGGAGCGAAAAGAGAGAATAGACTAGACAGTTATCCATTAAACACAGTGCTAGTCTTAAATGCATCAATTGCACCAGCCCGTGCATTATATACATTTTTCACTCTCTGTGCTGCATGATTTTGATTCTCGAGCGCTATACTTTACGCTAGCTTATTCTTAGAAGCAAATCGAAAAGATATCTCTTTTCCATTGCGGCTGTCCAACATGGCCCTAGGCATGAAGGTGATTGACTTGTGATTAGCAGCCTGTTGTCGTATTTGGTAACGCATTTGATGTACGAGCCAAAAAATATCTGTAGGCAGTGGAAAAATTGCCATAGAAGTAAGAATTGCACTGTACCGTCTGCATGGAGAATTCGACGAGTTGAATGTGACCTTAAGATATCCTAGTTATCTGGCCATGGAAAAAACTACATATACGTTGAGCATTGGAAAATTCGATATACTTCTAACAATACTCTAGCTACTTCTTTTAAATTTAGAGATGGAAACTGAACTGCCTGCCCCACAGTATGCTCACTATTGATCTTTTTGATAAGGTTGCATGAGAATAAAAAATATTCAACGATAAAGAATTTGAAAGCAAAGAAATTTCTATATGAGCAACCTTCTTTCTGCCAATGCCAAATGTACTTAGTTCAGTTCAGCAGCCATTTCATAGAGTAACTTATTCTGTGGTAGATAGGTGTGCGGCTCGCGAACTACTTGATAATTGAAGATTCAAATTCTACGAGGCATAAGGTACTGGTTACTATTTTCATCATTTCTTTACATATTGTACTTTTTCATTCAATTGCTTTGTTGAGTGTCTGGCATACTTAAATTTTATACAAGATGGCAATAGGTGTTGCTGAAAACGTATTAGCTACAGCTGGTACTATATGTTGGTGTATTCAGCTAATTCCTCAAATCATTAGAAACTATAGAGTTAAAGACTGTGAAGGATTCACTCCACTAATGATGTTCTTGTGGGCAGCAAGTGGAATTCCATTTTCGATTTACTTTTTTGGTACTGATGGATCCATTCCATTGAGAATTCAACCACAGTTATTTACATTTCTCTGTACAGTAGCATGGATCCAGTCACTATATTATCCACCCGTTAAAATGCCGTTGAAGAAAATCGCTGTATATGGTGCTTCGTTTGCAATCATTGGTGCAGCGCTAGAGGCAGGTTTTATTGTTTGGTTACGTCCTGTGTATCGTCACGGTACTCACTGGCCCATGTTAATTTTTGGCATCATTGCTTCGATTTTGTTAGCTGTAGGGCTAGTCCCACCTTACTTTGAATTGGCTAAGAGAAAAGGCAGGGTTATTGGGATTAATTTCGTATTTTTGAGTATGGACTCAATGGGTGCATTATTGTCCATGCTCAGCATTTGTGTAGGGACATTTGATATTATGAGTATGGTCTTGTACGCAATTGTCTTAGCCATGGAAGTAGGCATCTTTTTGTCTCACATCATCTGGTACTTCAGATTCGGTAGACATGAAAAGAAGCTTGAAAAGGAGCTTGAAAATGGTTTGGAGAAACCTAAAGTTGATGAAAGTATCGCGTAGGAGAGCGAGTATCTAAGAGACTACCAGTAAAATAGAGAGGTGAAGTATTTATAATATCGGTATTTATATAACATAGCAAAGCGAAAGAAAGCAATGGAATATCGGCGTATTTACGGCTAATAGAGTATTTATTTAATAGAATAATAGCAATAATAATCATTGTATAATGGTGATTATGGTAGAGTCTCCGTTGGTAAGCTCCGGAGATTCTGCAACATGTTTGTTATATGCAGGTGGTATCAACTCTCCAAATGCAACCTTGTACATCATGTTACTCTTATATCCATGTTCTAATGCCTCTGGCTTGGAAAGATGTTGATTGGGATTGTATAAGTACCCAATGCTAAAGGGGAGTATATGCCAGAACGAGAATGGTGTGTGAAATAGAGAATTACTACACGTAAAAGATTGTAATAATACAATAAGACCTGTACAGAGAAAAGTAGAACTGTAAAAGTACATTTAGTTATACATTACTTTCCGTTTAGTTTTGCTACTCTTAATTATCGTTTATGTTATGATTATATTATTACTATTATTATTATTATTATATTTGTAACACAGCTATGTCAAGAGGACGGTATGCTACTATAAAAAAGACGTCTCTTATTCTGTACTGTGGACAAAACCTGGTGGATCTTTGCTGCTAACAAGTTCCACTCCGGATCCCTCGCCGCCCTCTCTTAAGTGCTTCCCTCAATTGACAAAAATTTGTACTTCTTCTTTGTAACCTCGTAGCAATCCTTCAATGCATCGTCGTCAACAAACCAAGTGACCCTCCCAGCAGCTCCCTCGTTCACAATACTACTGGGCAAACCCTTTTCTGGTCTTTCCATGATGGTTCTTATAATTGGGGCCTTAGTTAAACCTTCTACCACAAATGTCACTCTATGGGCATGGCATATAACTGGGATTGACAATGTAATTCTATTCTCTGGACCTGCAGGTGCATTGGACACTGGCAAGCACCAGGCCAATTTCTCTCTTAAAATCTCTCCATGGTTGGGGAATAATGATGCAATATGCCCATCTGGGGCACACCCCAACAACAAAAGGTCAAACATGGGCAACTTAACTGAATCCTTTTTGGCAAAGTTGTCTATAAGCAACTTCTCGTACGCATCAGCACATTCTTGTGGATCATCTATAAGTGATTCGTCAATGTGGTGGAGCTTAGGGTGTTTATCTCCCTTTATGTGGTCGAAAATTTCTCTCTTGGCCTGTCCATAGTTTGAGTCTGGGGAATCGAACGGCACCAATCTCTCATCTGCAAAGTAAACGTCCCATTTGTCCCATTCGATTTCTTCTTCTCTAGATAATAACCCTTGGAATAAGATCTTGATCAACGACCCACCGGATATAGCGATTTTGAATCTGAGTTCTTGTTTCTTCTTTTTGTCTTTTTTGCTCTTGCTGGACACACCATTGCTACTTGCTCCATTCAAGTTTGCTGTGCTGCTTTCAGTCCCGCCAATGCTGCCACTTCCACTGCCGCTGTGGCTATTGGACAACGAGATGCTCGAAGCAGACGCAGCTATCTTCCTGTTAGCCAAATGGTCCTTTATCAACTTAATCTGAGCGTGGTCGAGGGTATTGTAAAGAGTCATGTTCTGCGCGGAGATAACATGGTCTGCCACTGCTTCTGCCACTCCTTCAAATTCAGGGAACGAGTAGATTAAAGGAACTGTGGTGGTCATGTTAAGGCTGCTCTATCTAGGACTTTTTTTTATCTTTTTTTTTCAGTATTTTGGTGCAAATCGTGAAAGTGTCTGACTAACTTCCTTTTTAACACAGTTTGTGGTTTTTGGCGCTCAACACTGAGAGATCCCTTATCTATGGATCACTATAAAAACAGTTTTCGATTTTTTTGGAACCTATTGGTATCAAATTGTACTTAGTCGAGTACTAGTCGGTGCCCTATGTCAAAATTGTACGTTAAAACGAGTAGGATCCTCAACAATTGTGGTGTTCTATCCAAAAGAAAGTGTTTGGTAAAGTGTCGGTCTCCCTTTTTTTGGTTTTTCCTTTTTTTCCTTATTTTTTTTTTTTGCCTTTTTTTTTTTTGAGTCAGTCGGTGCGGTGCTAAATTACTGATCGAGATCAAACTTTTGGAAGGCGGTAGTGTCTCCGATAAAATATTAGTGGTGAGTTTAGCGGCGGAAGAAAAATAGATTAGCTTTGATGACTACGGTGTGGTGCAAGGTGACCACCAACGGTGGGAGTTTCGGGAAATTTGGGAAGATATGTCTAGATATATATTCGGAGGGGGAGACAGATAATGGATAACAGAATTGAAAACGTTAGAGAGATTGAAATTTTCCACTTAAAACAATAACAGGGATTTAAACTTTAAAGTGGTCCTAATGGGGTTCACATGGCAATCTCTTCCAATGGTATTGTCTGGTTAGAGTAGTGTATCAGCTTACATAGTTACTGATTGTGAGTTGCGTTTTAGAATTCTTTTTTTTTTTTGTTTTTCTAGTGCATTTTTCATTTTTTTTCTTCGCTGTGTTTCTCTCTCACACTTCTAATTCCTTCAGCGTTTACTTTATTTTTTAAGGGATTATGCGCATTAGGAAAGATTCTTTCACGCTACAAGAGTCTAATGGGAGTTCAGTAGATAAGCAATCTAAGGTTCCTTGGGATGCGTATGGGGTATATACAAAAAAAGAAAGCAAAGGAAAAATTAAGCAAGAAAAAAAGAAGAAAAAAGTGACCCACTAACGTCGCGCTAGGCTAATTCTCTTGCTTAGCAATCTTCCTCAACATCACCATATCTACAATGGTTGCTCGCTTAATTATTTTAGACATACTAACGAATCAGCTCCCAATAGGCACTTTTTCACTTTTTTCTCGCTACTTCTTTCACCGCTTCACCTCTGCCTTGATGCACTCCACATAAAAATAAGTCCGCGGGCCATTTACGAATGCACTGTAGTCGTTGTGAACGCAACTTAAGTGGAAATTCAAATAGGAGTGCCGTATTGTTGTTTATTGATGAACCTTTACACTTTTTGTTGAACTGAAAATTGGACGAGGGTGAAAAAAAAAGGAAAAGGCGGTTTTTACTTTGTCATAACGATAATGTTAACTTTTCACTTCTTTTAGATAAAGGTTCGACGTCCGAAGAATGTACGAATTGCGTGCAACATAATTCTCCGTACTGATAGTAATATTTTGTCACATTCTGTGAAAGTGCGACACCAGCTGCAGAATATATCCCTGGCATGTATCTTAGTATTCCACATTACACGTTTCTCTTCCCTTCCTATATTCTTCTCCGATCTTTTGCAATCAGCAGTCTTCATCACTACTTGTTGCATGATTATACAAGTCTCGGTCGCTTCCCCTCTATTTTCGAGGTTTAAGCTTTCTTGCTGACTACGTACAAAGGAAGGTTGAAAGTTAAGGTGGGTCACGTGAAATATTGCAAAAAGCATGCTTGCGAGCTAAATGATAGTTTATGTAGAACCGTACCGTAGATGGGACGCACACTTGCTGCAAATGAATACTGCCTGAAGTGGTAAAAGACTCCTGGAACTTGGCCAAATAGTGAGTAAGTTTCAGCTAGCATAAATTCGAGTGAGTGTCAGAAATGCTGCGAGCCACGTTCACTTAATAGCTGAATTCTGAAGGCCACTAGATCTTTGCATCTGTCTGAAGCTTCTGATTCCTGTTACCTTGTATTTGACGTTCCCCCGGCATATGGCTTCTTAAGTGAGCCAACAACAAAATTTAATCAAAAAATACCGTACTTGTATGACTACCATTAAACAAATTGTTCCAACTTACACACCCCAAGCAAAAATGTACATCAGTGCACCCAAGTATCTCTTTAGTTTGTGCTTCTAATTATTTCTCAAATCTACAGAATTTCCTACATATTATACATAATCCTCTTGATACACCTGAGATATTTGCCATCCAGTAGCAATATTCCTGTAAGAGCTACTTTTCGTCTATTATCATACTAAAAGCACCATGGCATTCGATAATGTTCTACAGATAGCCACTTCTGTTATCCGAGATTGGATATCAGATGTTACAAACGATGCAAAGCACACAATATATGAAACCCCCACATTTACACAATTTCTCTACGTTAAGGACAAGCAAACTGTTGTGACGCTTAACTTAGTATTACAAAGGGAAAAAGAAATCACTATTTTGTTCATATACACTTTGGATAATAAGTCTCAATCATACCCTGTCAATTTCACAGATGACTTAAGTATCACATTACCAATTGATACGATCACAGATGAGCTTAGAGAACAGCTAATCAAACAATTTTCTGGTGAAGAGGAAAATTTGAAAAATGCTTTGAAAACTCGCAATCTACAGGAACTGGAGACTCAATTGCCGCAACAAGAGAGGAAAATACCACAAGAGTTAAGAGTACAAAATGCGAAGTTACCTAAGTTAGATTTTGAAGTCACCAGATCACCACAAGGACAGCAAAGACTGAGGCCGGCTGACATGCCAGATTTTGACGATGAGTACGAAGTATTACCGAAGAATAATGCAGGACGTAGAGATAATAGGGACATATTCCCATCAATAGGAGACGATGATTTGAACCCCCCAGGTTTGCCTAAGAACCCTGAGCTAAGACCTTATTTGGACCATGGAAGAGGCAGTGCAAGTGGAGGTGGCATGTACCCTTCTCTCGACCATCCTTTGTTCCGCGGAGGAGGAGAAGGGAGAGACTCCAATGCAAATATACCTGGATTACCATCTGGTGCACGTTATGATGATCCAATGGCAGGAGGTGGACCAGGTGGTCTCGGATTCGATGGTGCTGCAGGACCTAACTTCGATGGCCTGTTTGGCCCTAATTCCTCTAGGCGAGGTAGGGGTGGCGGTGCTCCGGGATTTCCTCCACCACCTGGTTCGGGCTCAAGTGGTGGCGGATTTGGTAATTTTGGCTCGTTTGGAGGCTTTTAACACTCATAACAGGCTCTATGGGGCTGAAGTACATAGGATTAGCTTATTGTAGCAAATAAATAACTAAAAAGGAGGTTAAAGTCCAGGTAGAAAATGGCAACATAGACGTGTAAGCGCTGTCCTGAAACGGTTATGAAATCTTCTCCATTCTTTTATTACTTTTTTTAGTATGGTTGACCATGAACTCTCGCTAGGCATATGTTTTTCTTAGAGCTTCTTGTGGGGAACGAGGGGCACATTTTTTTTTGAAAAAATAGTCCCAGAGCGGAAGTAAATGCAACAGAAAATAATACCGAGACGACAAAAATACGGAGTAGGGAGAAAAATAACGGTTTTAAGAGAAGGGTAAACTTGCTAAATTCTAAGTGGATTCTAAAGAATTAAAGGAAAGCAGTGCAAACTGTAAGCAACTTTGAACTTGTTGGATATATCCCCTGTGATGCACAACTCGGGATATCTATCTTAATTTCTTTGCTTCAATGAAACTAGAAGGACGAAACTAAGTGCAACCATTAAAATTGGTTGCTGCGAGCCGTTTCGTACATTAAGGTAAACGCATCTCATGCACAACCAGAAGATTACTTTACAGGAGAATAGACCGTACTTCGAAAATGAGTAGCCGAAGAAAGTTTAAAATTAGGAACTCAGGAATTGCCTGACGGAGTCCACCCACATCCAGTCCCTTTTAGACTCACGCGAGAACAGTGGAGGCTCATCATGTTGCATCTGTTGCTCTTCTGTGTTTCCAAGAACTTCTCTTGCGACTAACACATAGAAAGATAAGAAAATTGAAGGAGTTTTTACGAGTTTGATCTAGCAACCAAGAAATTTAGCATAGTTCTTATGCATTTATACGGCTCTATATCTGAGAAGGTATAAGGTGGACCAGGACCAATACCATGACCAGTGATTTTCATTCCTCACTGAAATGATTTAGCTATAGGCAAGGATGATCTCACATGTGTCAAAGATCATCAGCTCCACAGCAAAAAAAAAAAAAAAAAAATTAAATCCGTACATGAGTGGAGAAGCAGCGAAGAAAAAGCAAAAAAAAAAAAAAGTAATCCAAAGCTAAGGGGAAAATTTTTGATCTCATTAAAAAGAAATACATATGAAAAAACCCAAGTTTAAACGAACTACAGTACCTAAAATAACCATCGAAAACACTCCAAAACATTCCCAAAACTCCGACATAAGGTTACTGCCATACGTAAACATAACTAACTTTACTTACTGCATTAGTTCTATTATTCAAATATGTATACTCTTCGAGGTAAAGTTTCTCACTTGAGCCAAAAATTTCATCTTCATTCGGTCAGTGCATTCTCATAAAAATTACTTTACCGAAAGTGGAATTTTCCATAATTCCCCGCGAAATATTTTTACTGTCCGTCATCAAAACCCTGCATATAGAGCACTTTTATTGTTAATTTGCTTCTGAAATAGGCAGTTTGTTGTAGAATAAATTTAACATTATGCAAGTCAAATTTGTGAATTGTAATAAACGAAGAGATGTAAAAAGTATACCCTAAAGAGCTACAATATAAAACCAAAATAATGCCCTCCCTAAACAATTCTTAGAAGTTTCTTTCTCTTTCTCTTTTTTCAAATCATCAATTATACCCTTGAAGCAAGAAAAACTTTCAGATTAATTTCGAATCATTGTAAATTAATTTCAGACTTGGAAGATATATTTTCAGTTAAACCGGTTTTAACCTTATATTGTCTTCACTACAATCTTTTACACTCACTTTATACTTCCGTTAACTCCCCCCCACATAATCAGAAATCGAAACCTTTTTTCCGTTTCTTTTTTTATATTATTTTAAATTCATCGTTGGTTCCAATTATTTGCTTTCAACAGAAACTATAAAATAGATAGCGTTTGGTCATATCAAGATAATAGGTCATCATATTACCTTTTTTTTTGATTGCTCAGTTTCATTTCATTCATTTTTTTTATTATCAATTTAGTTGAAATATTGATATTAAGGAAGGACTACTAAGACTAGTATTACTCATCTTTGATATTGACTTTTCTTTTATATTGGCTTTTCAAATTACGATTCCAATTTTATTTTAGCATATGAATCAGAGCCCTCAAAATCTGCGCAACAGCAAAGATACAATCGATTCCGATAACGACACATATATAGAAACATTACTGAACATAGAAGACAAAAACCAAATGTCTTCCCAAACAAACTTGGAAAGCGGCCAACCACAGAATCTGAGGCAACAGCAACCACCTCATGAAAACTTCACCCCTAACCCTTACGATACCACCGCATACGCACAAAATAATGCAGGTACCGTGGACCCTGAAAATCCAAACGGCTTACAAAACCAAAAGAGATTGTTCTCATTCATTTTCTCGAAAAAGGTACCACCAATCACAGCACCAGAGGAAAGAAAGCCATACCCATGGAAACATGCCAACTTATTCAGTCAAGCATTCTTTCTTTGGTTGAGACCAATGTTATACAAGGGTTACAAGAGAACTCTTGTAGCAGAAGACTTGTATTACTTGGAAGATGATTTAAAAGTTGAAACAATGCATGCTAGGTTTGACAAATATTTGAAAAAAAGATTAGCTAAGGCTAAGGAAGAACACCTTAAAACGAACAGTAATTTGGAAAACTTCAAATGGCCCAGATTTATCTTAGAAAAAACCACCTATGATACCTTTTTCTGGCAATATAATCTTTCCATTATATATTTGGGATTAGCATTCTGTTGTCAATCATTATCTCCATTATTCACTAGAGCATTAGTTGATTTCGTGGAATACCGTTATTTTGGCTTTGAAACCTCGGTTAATAAAGGTGTGGGTTACACTCTTGGATCAGTGGCATTGATTCTTCTTAACGGTATATTCGTAAATCACTTTTTCCATGACGCCATGATGGTTGGAGCTATGACTAAAGCTGTCTTGACAAAAAGTATCTTGTTGAAGTCTTTCAACTTATCTGCTAAATCTAAGTATGAATTCCCAATGGGTAAAATCACTGCCTTAATGGGTACTGATTTAGCTAGAATCGATTTAGCTTTAGGTTACCAACCATTAATTGTTACATTCCCAATTCCTGTTATCATATCCATTATCCTTTTACTCTACTACTTGGGTGTTACTGCATTGGCTGGTATTGGATTATTTTTGATTTCATTATTTATTTGTGTTTCAATAACAAGAATCTTGTTTACTTACAGGCAAAAAGTTACTAAGTACACTGATAATAGAGTCAGTTTAATGAGAGAAGTCTTAACTCACATCAAAGTGATCAAGTACTACGCTTGGGAATATGCTTACAAGAATATGTTATCTGAAAATAGAACAAAAGAAATGAAATATATGTACACCATCAAGATCTTGAGAAATTTCATTACTGCTTATGCTGTCACTTTACCAACAATGACTTCTATGATTTCATTTGTTACATTATGGGCCACTGGAGGAGTTAAGAATGCTGGTAAAGTTTTCTCTGCATTGTCATTGTTCACTATTTTAGCACAAGGTATCATGTTGGTGCCATTTGCTTTATCTACTGGTGCTGACGCTTTACTTGCTTACGATCGTTGTACTGATTTCTTACTGGCTACTGAATTTGATGATGAAGTGGATCCAAAATTATTGAAAGAAAAGAGATTGTCTGTCGACTCTTCTTCTGAATTTGATTTCAGTATTAAAGAGATCGATGATGAAAATCCAATTGCAATTGAAGTTATGCATGCTGATTTCACTTGGGAAGTTTTCCATGATGATGTAAATATGAAAACTAACTCATCTTGGGAATACACTGAAGCTACTGCAGCCAAATTGAAAAAGAAGCAAAATAAGAGTAAGTTAACTACTACTGAAAAAGAAATCAATAAACTTGAAAAGACTACACTTGACTACGTTGACTTCAGAGGATCTTCAAGATCTTCGAATGATACCTTTTTCGAATCTCCTCAATCAATAGTTTCCAATGAAGAATTTATTCGCTCTCAAGCACGTACAAGCAAGAAACAAAAGGTCGTCCCAGAAAAGAACACCAACTTCCCTGGTTTACTTGATATTAATTTAACTATCAAGAAGAATGAGTTTGTCATTTTGACTGGTGTTATTGGATCCGGTAAGTCTTCATTATTGTCAGCTTTAGCTGGTGTGATGAAAATGTCAAACCCTTCGATCGGTCAAGTTCATATCAACCACAAATTATTGCAATGTGCTGCACCATGGATTCAAAATTGTTCTGTTAGAGAAAATATTCTTTTTGGTAAGCCATTTGACGCTCAAAAGTATGCTAAGGTTATTTATGCATGTTCGTTAGACACTGATCTTAAAGAATTACCAGCTGGTGATTTCACTGAAATTGGTGAAAGAGGGATTACTCTTTCTGGAGGTCAAAAAGCTAGAATTAACTTAGCAAGAGCTGTTTACTCTGATGCTCCAATTCTTTTGTTCGATGATGTGTTGTCAGCTGTTGATGCAAGAGTTGGTAGACATATTATTGACAATTTGTTTAGCGACTATTTGCACGACAGAACAAGAATCTTAGCTACCCATCAATTATCATTAGTCGAAAAAGCTGATAAGATTGTCTTTTTGAATGGTGATGGTTCAATTGATGTAGGAAAGTTTACTGATTTGCAAGGTAGAAACGAAAAGTTCAGGGAATTGATGTTTTTTAGTAACGACAATAAGCTGGAGACCAGTATTGATGAAAATGGACAACCAATTCCAAAAGCTGAAAAGAAAAAGAAGGAAGAAACCAACTCGTCAAATACCAACTTGACTGACTACCAAGATGTTCAACAAACTAGCATTGAGGGTAGGTTAACTGGTGATGAAGATAGAGCCACAAATGCCATCACATGGAATGTGTACAAGAAATATATCAGACTAGGTGAAGGATTTCTTGGGATTGGAGCTGTTCCAGTTTTCGTATTAACATGTGCAACAGCAACTTTCTGTCAACTTTTCACTAATACCTGGTTATCATTTTGGCAAGAGAAGAAGTTCAAAGGTATGTCAGATAACATGTATGTCTCGATTTACATCATGTTTGCATTTTTGACCGTTATTTTCACAGCAGCAGAGTTTTCTTTATTAGGTTATATGAATAACAACTCTGCAAGATACTTGAATGTTGGAGCAGTAAACAGAATTTTACACACTCCAATGAGCTTCATGGACACCAATCCAATGGGTAGAATTTTAAACAGATTTACAAAGGATACCGATGCTTTGGATAATGAGTTAAGTGAACAATTAAGATTGTTCTTATTCCCAGCAGCTATGATTATTGGTATTATCATTTTATGTATCTGTTACTTACCATACTTTGCAATTGCAGTTCCATTTTTAGCGTTTGCCTTTATTTTTGTTGGTAATTACTATCAAGGTTCAGCAAGAGAAATTAAGAGATTAGAAGCTACTCAAAGATCATTAGTTTACAACAACTTCAACGAAATTTTAACTGGTTTACCAGTAATCAAAGCTTATAGCGCTGAAGAAAATTTCATTGAAAAGAATGATAAATACATCAATCAAATGAATGAAGCTTATTACTTAACTATCGCCAATCAAAGATGGTTAGGTATTTCATTAGATTGTATTGCTGCTGCTTTTGGTTTAATTATTTGTATGTTGTGTATAACTGATCAATTCAATATCGGACCACAATCAACTGGTTTGTTATTGAATTACTGTATTCAAATCGTTGGTTTGTTGTCCTTAACTATTAGAGCTATGACTCAAGTTGAGAATGAGATGAACTCAGCTGAAAGATTATACCAGTATGCATTCAATATTCCCCAAGAAGCAGCATACGAAAAGACTGAATTTAAGCCAGCTCCTGAATGGCCACCTTCTGGTTATATTCAGTTCAAAGATGTTTCCTTGCGTTATAGAGAAGGATTACCTTTGGCAATTAAAGATTTGACTTTTGATGTTTACCCAGGTGAAAAAATTGGTATCTGTGGTAGAACTGGTGCAGGTAAATCTTCAATCATGACTGCCTTGTACAGATTGGTTGAGTTGAACTCCGGTTCGATTTCCATTGATGGTTTAGACATCAGCAACTTGGGATTATTTGACTTAAGATCAAGGTTGTCTATTATTCCACAAGACCCAGTCTTATTCCAAGGTTCTATGAGAAAAAATTTGGACCCATTTAATGAACACTCGGATGATGTCTTATGGGACACCTTGAGAAGATCTGGATTAATTGACGAAAGCTCAATAGAAATTGCAAAACACCAACACCAAAGTGCTAATAATAACGTCGGATATGATAACTTGCATAAATTCCACTTGGAGCAAATTGTTGAAGACGACGGGGTCAACTTTTCATTCGGAGAAAGACAATTAATTGCATTAGCAAGAGCAATGGTCAGAAAACCAAAGATTTTGGTTTTAGATGAAGCTACTTCATCTGTTGATTATGAAACTGATGCTAAGATTCAAAACACAATTGCCAACGAGTTTGGTCAATGTACCATTTTATGTATTGCTCACAGATTGAAGACAATCTTGCATTACGATAGAATCATGGTCATGGACAAGGGTAGAGTGGTCCAAAGAGACAGTCCATATAATTTATTCAACAAGAGAGGAATCTTTAGATCAATGTGCGAGAAGGCAAACATTGATAGGAACGATTTCGATCTTTGATACCCTTTAGATATAGTATAAATTAAAAAGAGAAAACTAGTTACAAGAAAATGAACTAAAAAAGGAAAAAACAGCACCGGAAAGCAGTTTGATGCTTTCTGTAAAAAGTTTAAAGTGAATGAATATCAATTTCTTCACTATGTATAATGAAATAAATAATACCCATTTAATTAATTAACTAAGAAGTCAACCTGTAGAAGTATAAAAGCAGTCTAATTCCTTTGGAATTTCAAAGAGAATGGACATATCGCCGTATAATGAAAGAAATGATACTCTACTAACTATTGAAGTAACTAACTAACTCACTTATAGAACTGGAGCTCCCTAAAACTCGTACTCCTTAACAATTTGATTAACTAGCAATCTAACCTGTAGTAAGGTTCCGGCTCATTTCATAGGCTGCAAACTATACAGTGGCCCCTCGTTTCAAATTAAACCAAACCTTATTTACTCTTCATTATTCCCAAAAGAGTAAACGAAAGAGAAAGCTCCTCTACATTCCATACACACCTCTTAGGAATGTCTTGTAGTAGTTTAATTTCCTCTGATCTGTTTAAGGTACCAAATTTCTTAATCTTCCTAACGCTTTTATTTTTTCTGTCTCGCTTAACCAGAAATTGAGATTTCCATGCAGATACAAAAACAAAACTTACGTGAATGGAAGAGTACGGTAAGGATATTGAAGTGAAGAGACCACCGGTGAGCCTAATATGAATAGTGATGAAGCTGCGGTGTTTGCTCAGCAAGTACAAGACCTTGATCTGAAAACAAGAACTTACAGGAGGGTGGAAGAAGCCCTGAAAAAGATTAGAGATGAAACTCTTCGCTTTAAACATATGTACGACAGGAGTGATGAATTTGTGAGATTGCAGGCGGCGGCATTGGAGACGGCAAAACGTGTAATTAAAGCTTATAATACTAGATTTGAGTCCTTGGAGATAACAATTGACCAATTGAGGGACCAAGAAGAAGGCAGGTTGGAAGATTTACTCATGGAAACGGAGTCTATACATGTTGCTGCCCTTAAAGAGAAAGACTCGGAGATAGACGCATTGAAAAAGAGATTAGCTTCACTAAATGAGAAGAACGATGAGACCTCGGGCATATTAGAGTCGCTTCAAGGCAAGGATGATATGATAAAGGGTTTGATAAGGGAAAAACAGGAAAATCAGGGCAAGCTAGGTAAGTTGGAACAGGAAAATGCGGAGTTGAGGGTGTCACTAGTGTCGGCGCAAGAGGCTAAACTAGCATCTGATATAGAAGCAGACGTTCAGACGAACTCACTTCTAGCAATTAAGGCTGAATTTACTTCACTCAAGGACGAGGTGGCTGAATTAGTTGCCAAAATGGATGATGACTCAAAATCTGATGATCTTGTAGCAGAGATAATTGTCCAAAATGAAAAGCTTACTGATGAAAATACGACCCTAAAAAACGAACTTACTCAATTGAGGATAGGCCGCAGCAATAAACACAGCAACGAGGAGCTTTCTAAGCTCACGGAAGACTTAAAGTCTAAACTTGCAGGCGAAACCAAAAAGGTGTCCAGGTTGGAAACTCAGTTGAAGCGTATTATGGACGAACTGAGAATAACAGTACACTATAATCCTGGTGAAAATACGATCCAGAATAAATATGATGCCAAATTGAACATGATAAGGGAGACTTATGAGGTAGAAATTGGTAAATTGGAGGATGAGATGGTCCAACAAAGCAATAGATGCGTAGAGTTGGAAGGATATATCAGGAACCTCTTGATACGAGAGGAAGATAACCAGAAACTCCTTAAATTGAGGGAAGAAGTCATTCATTTGGATGAACAGTTGTTGTCCGCCTACCAGATCTAATAGATGTAGAAACGGAAACGGAGACGGAGACGGAAGCGGTAATAGAAATACCCTTGGAATTCAATTTCACCTACTATGGTGTCTAGCCCGCAGTTGGGCTACAGGTGAATGAGGACATTTGTACAGCAGTACATGATATTTGGTATCACTATTTATATTTTGGTATTATACGAGTTTAACTATGAATTGCTATAGTGTTCTATTTTATTTTTACCGGTTTCTCTTGACAGAATTTCTTCTCACACCCTCCATGCTTCATAGAAAATTCTGGCAGCTGCAGAATTGGTCAATAAAGAAGGAACATAATTCCCATTACAAGTTCCAGGAGAGGAACTAGAAGAAGAAGAAGACGATGAAGTGGTGAAAGCCTCTTTATACTTTGAAGAAACACTTGGAGGTGCCAGGCTTATATCGTCATAATAGTTCCCAGTGGTTCCATCTTGATAATAGTCGAACACATACTGAGCTTGTCTGTTGATCTCCAGCGATATATTTTGCAGTAATTGCCACCCCTTCGCTGAATTGATTCCGACCAAGTTATAGAAATCTGCAAGTCCCTGGAATAATAAATATGAGTATTTTAATTGGTTGTTCCAATAACCATTTGAACCATAAAGTGCTCCGGAACCGCTAGCAGATGCTTGAATTAAAAGTTCAGCTTGTTCTAGCCAATTTTCATCCTTTTCAATATTGTATAGATAAGAGAATGTCGAGATTGCAGTTCCCACGGTGTATGACAATTTTCCCTTATTGATGCTACCAGTATTGATTTGTAAACCATCATAAAATAAGTGATCCGAAGGATCTTGCAAATTGTCTATAGCCCAGTTGATCACTTGTTTACTGAAACTCAACCATTGTTCGTCACCAGTTGCTTCATAAAGCCTGACTGCAGCTAATGCACCTTCAGTCTGAGAAATTGAAGCTAAATATTCACCGTTGTAACTCCATCTGATCCCACCTTCAGAGTACCATTGACCCTGAATAAATTCCATGATACCTATGGCAGCATTGAGGTAGTCATCATTGCCGGATAGCTTATAAGCGTCAAGAAAAACCCACACAGTCTGAGCATTATCATCCGTGTAGATATCAGTATTAGCGGCTGTTGTTGATGAATATCCACCAGTTGCTGAATTTTTATATTTAGACAATTGAGTCGTAATATATCCCACATAGTATGGATTATTTGTGAAAAGTGCAGCACCGCCAGCGACGGCCAGGTCCCACAAGACAGGGGAAGTGTAGGAACAACCACTGTCAGACCAAGAGCCCTCCTGGTAATTCCAAAATATACTCCAGGTTGAGTTAAACAGCAGATCAAATGCTGAGTATGCATTGAAATAGCTACTTGAAGATTTTGTACTTGAATACGAGTATGTTAGGGAAATTGGTGCTGCAGTTGTTGCACCCAAAATGAGAATAACGAATGAAAGAAAATATTGACCTAACACCATTATCTATTGATTTCTTTTTATTTTTTATTATAATTTGTACGTTTGCTGCTGGAAATAACGAGAGCAAAATGAAATGAACGTGAAGAATGGAAAATGTTGCAAATGGAAAGACAAAACACTTCTTTCTAATAAATAATGGCCAAAATCTAGGGACAACTACTGAAATGTGTATCTATATATATATATTCAAAGGAAATGCACAAGAAAATCAAGAAAATTAAGAAAACGCAAATGCACACACATGGAGCCAAACAAGGAAGATCGTAGCATTATTTATACACATCACACAGGTTGGCTTTTCTATTTTTACCTAGAATAGCCTATAACTAACTGATGTCCCAGGTAATTTTCACTGTAGAGAATCACACTGCGGTAGAATATGCAATGTGCCACATTTCGATCCGGCATATTTTAGGTGAGGTGCATGGTGAAACGCTTTCCAAGAAGCGTAACTGCTTCTAAACAAGTGATTTAGTTTCACATAATTACCTAAGTGGGCAACGTAGTACATTAAAACATTGCTCGGTACCTCTCTAAAAGTTTGGAGTCTAAGATCATTAACCCCGTGCGTACTTATTAGGAAATAGATTTGTATCAGATTCTGATTTAGTAAGAGGGAAGCTTGAAAAAAACGTCGCAACCTTGCATAAACCAAGCTGACATTTTCGCCTAAAGTATAAAATTGGTGGACTTCACTAGGATACGAAATAGATTATTGCATTGGCATTATCAAACATTTTACGAATCGATGGATCAAATATTTACGTGTTTCGTTCCTCTTCAAAGTGCAAGCGGTTATCATGGTCGTACAAAATAATTACATTACCTCACTAAGCAAGGAAGTTTCTCTCACATCAAAGCCCAAATTATAATGTGCGACATTAAAACAAAATTAAGAGATGAGGGAAGAAGATGAATCAGGCAAGTAATTTTACGTCACTTTTTGGGCTATGATCCAGATACTATATTGAGTTAGGGTCTGGAACCTTGATCTCTTTGTATTTCCTTGTGAAACACAATAGGAGATTTCGAATGCCCGATAAGGTTAATGTCAAGAAGGGGGGGAGGGATGCCGCAACTGAATGTGTTCCACTTCCATTTCTTTTTTCGCAAATATCTAGGCACCACTTGGTTGCACGAGAATGTGTCAGAACCAGTAATTATTGCAGCAGGAGCGGGCTCATGCATAGTGTGGGGCTCATCACCTCTTACATTTTGTTCAGTATGCACTAAAGAGGAAATTGGTTACAGAAGTACGAGAGCGAATAGACCCTATCAAGAATGGCTCTCGGGGTATAAACATAACGGAAACTCTACTTAATGAATAAAAAACTAAACCAACTATAAGATAGAAGAAGAGAGTTGTCGAAATGGCTTATTAAATGAAAAAACAAACAAACTGGAAGGTTAAGTATCAGTACTGATTGTTTCACGGTACCTAGAAGGTGGATATACTTCGCTTGAAATGTTCGCTTGAAATGTATCGAATATATGTATAGATGGTATGTGTATATATGGTATGTAGTATTTACGTATAAAATAAATACGCGAGTATGCTGCTTTTATGTTTATGTTTGTTTATGTTTTGCTTAGTTCTTTCGATAGGCCGGTTATTCTTCTCAAATTAAAACCTTCAATTCCTTTCATTTATATCTTGTGTGTAATGTAGTACAAAAGATATGCGTTTGTATTCATGACTTCTTCTTGGCTAATTCTTGTGATGACGCTGTCATCAAATCTGAACCATTGTCCATTCCCATCCTTGATTATCGCTATATAGTGACCAGTGTTTACAGAGCCAACATGGCACACCATGGCGAATAATTCGTAAACTTTATTTCCATCAATATAGGAAACATCTGATCTTTGTTCGATTTGTTCCTCATTTACAGCTGAAGTGTACTTGGTCAAGTCTAAAAACAATGGAATTTTGACTGGCGTTTCCACTTTCGATGAAGTATCATTAAGAAGATTATGCTCAAATCTTTTCAACTGGATCCCCATCACAGGTGCCAATTTCTTTATCTTTAATGATTTAATTGCTTTAGATCTGTCACCACAATACTGACATTTGTACAGTGAGTCAAGATTTTCATCTTTGGTAAATAAATCAAGACAATCATAGAGAGTCAATGAATCTCGAGAAACTTTGGATTTATTCTTCAATTTATCCCTCCTAATTTCCAATGATAGATCAACAGTTGGATCAGTGGTATTGGTAACAGAATCACAAGATAGACATTTAATCGATGATTCTAGTTCCCCAGAGAAAGCTCTATGAGTTATACAATTACATTTGTCACCACTGTCATCATCATTATCTGCCTCATCTTCCTCATCTTCGTCACCATCTTCCTCCTCCTTCACAATTTTCTTAACTCTTTTATAATCTTTATGTAGCTCATCTAGAATAAACTGCCAGAACTCATGAGCATCTTGCTCCTGGAACCCAGCCAAGCTCTTTTTCTTGTACCACGCAGTCAAAAGTAAATTGGTCATCCCAAAGCCTTCAATTTCAGATGAAGTGTAAAAATTCTTAAATATGTTATCGATACTACAAGTGACGCATGCATTGGATTCGTCAATGTTTCCATTGGGGAAGTGATACTCAGGCGAACTTTCACAATTAAAAAAGTGATAGTCATTATTGAAAAACTGATTTCTGATGATTGGGTTATGTACGAATGTCTGCAATATGCAACTCATGAAACAGGTTGAGCCTAAATTCACAAACCCTTTTAACCCTGTAGAGGCCTTAAAGTCAGGGGCTATATAGTGCGGATCTGAGTTCGGCAATATGCTTGATGTTGATGCTTGAGCTTTTTGCTGTGTCATTTCTAAACGGATCTTCTCCAATTGAGGGTCGTTTATGTAGTCACCACACATAAAGCAATATAGCAAGCCGATATTACTATCGATGCCAAAAAAATGCAGGTTTTGCTTGAAATGCTGGTAGGCATGATTCATGTTGTTAAAGCAACCTACATGTGGGCATTGTAAGCATATGAAGTTATGATGGAAGTTGTTGAGGGAGCAGTCTGAGCAGTGTAAAGATTCTGATTTTAATTCAATTAATTTACTTATCAGTATTGTTGACCCATCCTTCTTTTGAGTGTAATACCTATCGTTTGAAATGACCTGTGATATGTTGAGGGCTTGTCTATACGTTAAAAACACAGTATCTTTGGCCTTGGAGTCAAGTACTGTCACTATGTGAGAGCATGGCCTTATTGATGAATAATTATCTGGAGGAGGGGTGTATTCTTGAACTTTATTCCTTACACTTTGAGCCAGGCCATTCATGTCATTCAGTCCGTTCAAATTGCCATTGCTTTCAGCGCCTGGAACAGTCTTTCTGGAAGACATGTTTGCAGTCGCAGTCTAGGGCAATAAGTAATCAAAAGCAAAGAGCTGAAAAGCAAAGATCTTGAGAAAAAAAAAGTAGTCCAGCTCAGATTGCAAATTTAGTGAAAGAACAATGAAGGTGTAGCGGGGCCCGTTGAATTTGCACTATTTCTACTTTCAGAATACACTCTTGATTTCAATTTTGTAATAGAATGAATGCAAATTGGGTTCGTGCCTACTGTTAAGCTTAAACTTTTTCCCACACCTTTTCAGTTGTCCTCAATCATAAATCTCGATAGTGATTCCGATGCGCGGCAAGTAATTGCCAAACGACGATGGTGAAAAATTTCGAACCTCTTCACGTCACACTACACCGCGCGCACCAGTGCGTAGATGATAATGAAAATATGGCATGTGTTTCAGTTCTGATGCATTTTATGTAGCAGATCTACAACACATAAAAGTTGGTGATCATTATATGGATTGATATATAAATATTTGAATTTTCCTTTATTTTGACTACCTTTTTAATGATCTATAAAACCGTTTATATATATATGTTATTTTTATTATCATTCTTTTTTGTTTTTACTTAGTATCTGCCTTTTTTCTCCCTCAATCATAAAAGTCTTCGTCGTCCTCACTGGCACCGTTATCGTTCCCACTCCTCAACGATTTTTTTACAAACCTCAATTTTCTGGCTTCTTGCAAGTCGTCGTCTTCCTCCTGATTCATCACCAATCTCTTATCCTTATCATCAACGGCGCCTACATCTACTAACACCTTTTCGATGTCATCAACTTTGCAGTCATTTCCACCTAATTGCATTAGGGTAACATACTGTTTCAATACATTTTTCTTGTGGTATATAATAATGGTGGGGCAGTTGGATTCAGGATAGTTTTCGACACATCTGGTAGCAGGTATTTCACAGAATTTGATCTCTGGAAATTTCCTGGACAATTGCTGCATATGCGCACTTAATAGCCTACTCTGGAGTGCTGAACTTAAAGTCATGTGTAGAAATACATAGTTGTCCACCGAAGCACCAGTGACTTCTTCATTATACTCAGGCTTAGTTATCGGATACACCGTTCCAAATTTCGACTTGCTAGTTAATTCTTGTAATTGCTGTAATCTTTTCTGCTTGTAAAAGTTCAAGAATTCCTCGTCTTCTTCATCTTCCAACTCATCTAATTCGTCTATTTCTTTACCTTCAAGTCTATTTTCGTGTTGGTTTCTCACTGCTTCATCGAGAGCTTCTTCGAGCTGCTGAGTAGGCGAAGGAGGTTTCTCTGGAATTATGCCATGACTTCTCAAGATATCATTCCATTCGGTATCTTCCGTTGGATCCACTTCTACAGGTACTTTGATATCCTCCATTGTACGGTTGAAAATGGTGACCAAAAGGCTTCGTTTCCTCCAGGATTCACTGCCTTTTTTTTTCATCAAAGGACGTTCCATTTGATTCCCATATTGAGAGTATATGCAGTACACGACTTATTCTTGAAAGTTGCCGGCGTTAGCAATATGCTCTACCAAACAAGGGAAGGTAATTACACAGAACGGGTATCACAGAATATGTGCTATCCATTACTTTTAGGTTTGGCAATATTTCGAGAATCAATCGTGTGATTTCCCTCTTGAGCAGGCTCCAACAGACATTGTCATTTTCTTTTTGGTTAGTCTTGACACTTTCTCTACTGCATATCCGCGCTATATGTAGCAACCCGCATGATATCGCAATGGTCAAGTTGCTCAACAGAAGGCGGTCTCCTAGTATATGGGTTCCTTTGACCCGCTTAAATCTCCAACGATACGACTGTGCAGTTTGCCTCTCTACAGTTGTTTGCATTACACTACATTTTTTGTTTGTTGTTCCGTTTAATTAAACATAAATTATTATATACAAAGAAATTTTCTATCGTTCGTCTATTTGGTAGCAGAAGCTAAGTAGGTGATCAAATCATTTCTATCCTTAGCCTTCTTTAAACCACCGAAAGCCATCTTGGTACCTGGGATATACTTCTTTGGGTTTTCCAAGTAGTCAGACATGGTTTGTTCAGACCAAGTGACACCCTTCTTCTTGTTGGCGTCAGTGTAAGAGAAACCTTCAGCTTGACCAGATTTTCTACCGAAAACACCATGCAAATTTGGACCAACCTTGTTTGGGCCACCCTTTTCAACAGTGTGACATTGTAAACATCTGGTCTTGAAGAGAGTAGCACCCTTCTTTTCGGAACCTTTTTCAAATGGAGCTGGCATTATATTATACTATTTACTAGATTGAATTAATATCAAACGATTTGAGTGAAAGAAAGAAAGGAAAAGGAAGAAGAAAAAAGAAAAGAGAAGAACGTAACTGAAAAAAAAATACAATTCTTTGTTAAGATTTATATGATATTGATGTTTGTTACACAAAACCATTTATTAACTGTAAGGCTTACCTTTTTTTCGATTCTCATTCGCTAATAAAATGGAGTCATCTCCATGCACCGCGCTGTCCCGTAGTTGCCCGCTGCGCACCGATAAGTCCGGTGAGTGAAAAATTCGTAAATAGAGCACAAGATGATCTGGAGTTGAGGTTCCAAGGTAACGATGAAATTTATTCTATTAATGGACTATGGACAGGAGGGAAGTGCGGATTCGAGGGAATAGAATGAAGGGGTGTCGATTGCAAAACGAGAAAAATACTGAATACAAAAAAAAAAGGAAATACCGGAACCAAATGTTTGCTTGCTACCAGTTGCTATCTGCGAGCTGTTACTACTAACATGAAATTTCGAAAACTTGCTATGTTGGTTGATTATACTTGTTCCTCATTTGTTCCACCTTCTGACGTTTGGGTTCACTGTGCTCAGGTGAATTGGACATGGGTGGTGCTTGCTGCCTGGTGCTCGTTACCTAGTACTTGCTATCCAGCACTTGCTACCTGGTGCTTGTTACCTGGTACTTGCCAGCTGGTGCTATCTGCGAACTGTTACCATTAACATGAAATTCACAAAAACTGGCTATGTGGATTGATTATACTGCCTTCTCTCTATTGTTCCACCTTTTGACGTTTGGTTTCCCTGTGCTCAGGTGAATTAGACCTGGATGGTGTTCTAGATGGAGATCTAGAATTAGACGCTGATCTCGACCTGGAGTATGACCTAGACCTGGATTTTGAGTTGGATGGTGATCTTGACCTAGAGTATGACCTAGACCTAGATCTTGAATAAGAAGCAGACCTGGACGACGATCCTGATCTTGACCGTGAGTATGAGCTCGATCTTGACCTTGATCTTGATCTTGAAATTGACCTTGATCTTGACTCTGATCCAGATCTTGTCCCTGACCTTGACCTTGATCCAATCCTTGCTCTTCTCCTAGACCTTCTCTCTTCTTCAAGCTCTTCCCTGGTTGGCTGGGGTATCCCCTTTAAAACCGTTCTCATCTCTTCGGTTAAACTTCCCAATCCAATGGCAGTGAAGAAGTTAATTGAAAACCTGATGTGTTCAGCATCTTTCCAGTTGACATCCACCACGGGAAAGAGTCCACGAATGTGACGTCTAATGTAGGGTTCTGTTAGTCTATTGTTCAACTCCTTTATGCCCAACTCCTCCACCATTTCTTGAAACATGAACTTGATGAAAATTCTACTGGCGGCGTTTGTGTCTTCTTGAGTCAACTGAATGTCATTCCAACTCTTATCAATGGCTAGTCTATCCAGAGCAAACAAATGACCCCAAAATTTGGCGATGTTCCTTAAAGGATTGGTTTCGTACTGGTGAATGGAGGTATAGTATTGCTTAAATACGGCGACAAAAGTATTTTGCCATTTAGCATTCTGATAACATAGCCTTTCCCCTATCACTCCGTAGTATTTAGAATACGTCTTTTCCTGTGAACAACATTTAACAATCATATCGACCAAGGTCTCGGGGTTATCAGTTTTCATTCTCATCAATTTATGCACTGCCTCATCAGAAGACATGGATGACATTACCGTCAAGTAAACCGCTTTTTGAAATTTCAACAACTCTCCGTCCGTCATGTCAATGACTGCACCTGAATCTTTAGGAATGTCAGCTTTTTGTACTTGTGCTTCTATGACATCTGCTTTAGCCACTTCGTTTGATCCTTGTACTTCATCTTTGGCTCCGTCCACCTCTTCGGGGAATACTTCACTTTTAAACTCTTTGTACTCCTCCTCCAAATCTTCGTACTCCTCCTCACTTTCTTCCTTAAATATGTTCAACTCGTCCATCGCCTTGATCTCTTCAGTTAAGGTGATTATATGCTCATCAGGTCTGTCTTCAACGTCCACTAAGTCCAATTCTGTTTGTAGCTTAGGAAATGTGGAAAACCTCTTCATCTCTAATAGCCTAGAAATGACTTTCTGGCCCCTCCTGTCAGTCAAACCTTCCTGGATAATTATCCCCAATCTTTCGAATATCATATTGAACGCATCTCTAGATTGTTGTTGAAGTGAATGCCCCACAACCTTCAATAGTATGGAGCTCATGTATATCGTATTGCTAGATGGTGCCTTGTCCAAAAACAACTGCAATATTTGCAAGATTATGACATCACTACAAACCTTTTGGTTCACCAAATGCCCTAAAAAGGTAATGCTTGCGATACACTGAGACTTGTCTCCTTCTCTATATGCTCTCCTAAACTGAAGGATGAGCCTTCCAGTCAATAGTTCTCCTATTTCTGGTAATTTAGAATTCAAGATGGCAACCAACGAAGCATACACCGGAGCTAAATGTTCATACACACGAAGCAGTTTCATTAGCGTTCGTATAAATACACCTTTATACCTGAAAAGATTTACCTTTTGAAATATCTCAATAGAGATAGACTTAATATTGCCTACGGTGGTCTCGTTCAAGAGTTTTGCTATTAGCTTCTTAGTACTGATCCATCTCAGCTTTTGGCTCCCGTTCTGCGGAAAGTCTCCCAGGGCATCATCGTCAGTAGATGAAGGTTGGGCACCGCTTAATGAAACATCTTTCCCCACAGCTCTCAACTTTAGTAATTTTAGATATTCATCTTCCATGCTACGAGTATATAATGCTATTTGACTGGGGGTAATGGTGAGGAGAACAGCCAGTTGACCTCATCGAGGTCTGTCTTCTCTCTCTGATATTTTACTCCGATATAAGCAGGTCGTGCGCTCCTCAATATGGGAGCCGACCCCAGATTCTGGCAGAGGCAAGAGTCAACTGATGATATAAGGAACCATCTGCCAGCCCTGCTTGACTATATTCGACAATTATTGTGATGTCGTCTTCAATTCTAATTATCAATGATCCGTCTGTTTACAGCTATGAAAAAATATTGTCAGAATTCATTGCTGAATTGCCCCTGAAGTCGAACGTAGTAGACATTTTCATTGTAAGCGAAATTCTGAGTTCTAATCTTTTCAACTTAGTCTTGTCTAACCTATATAATACGATAAGAGCCAAGGCAAACGATCTAGGGTGGGACTATAAACTTGGAATACTGGTAATATTCAATCAAAACTTGGAACTACTTGATTTAAGTGCTTATGATCTGGTATATTCAAGCTCCGATGTTGATGTGAATGTAGATAGTGCCAAGATACTCGCGTATGACAGTACCCCTGCTAAATTTCTGGCAAATAAAGAAAACTTGCCTAGTAATTCAGTAGGCCAGTATGGTACTGTAGCATGTGGAGGAACGTTCGATCATCTTCACGATGGCCATAAGATTCTCTTATCAATGACTTTGTTCTTAGCGTCTAAAAAGGTAATCATCGGAGTTACTGGGCCAAAGCTATTGACGAAGAAGAAATACCAAGAGGTGTTAGAATCTTATGAAAAAAGAGAGCAGAATGTTAAGGAATTCTACAAGCATATCTTAGCTTCTGCAAGTATTGAATTTGACTATTATGAGATTAACGATGTTTGCGGGCCGACTGGTTTTGTTCGAGACATCGATGCTTTGGTGGTCAGTGGAGAATCTGCAAAGGGCGGTGAGTTTGTCAACAACTATAGAAGTGAAAAGAGTTTTCCTATCTTGGATATAATCACTGTAGATGTAGTTGGAAAAAACGAGGAGGATGATGATACATATGAAGGGAAACTAAGTTCTACCGATATTAGAGAACTTGAATATAAAAAACTTGTAGAATGAGTTAAGGATTTATGGAGAGCTTTAATAGAGAACATGTCTTTTGAATAATGTAGGTTATACAATTTATTATTTGTATGAACATATATATATATGTGTGTATTTCTTCTTTTTTCTTTTCAGCTTTCTTTATTTAATTGAAATGCCTCTGTCAAATTGTGTTTGACGACGAGCCGAACGATCAGGGTGGTCTAACGCCAAGGACAATTGCTCTTGGTGTTTCTTGATTTCATCGTATAAAACAAACTCATCATTTTCGTGATCTATGTAACGACCCTTGTCGTTCAAGTCTGCTAAGGCGAATTTGATTTTATCGAACTCTTTTCTTCCAAGTCCCATCTTGGCTCTCAATCTAGCTCTAGTTTCAACAAACTTTTCTCCTGGAAATACTGGGAATATAAAAGGAATACCATGGTGATATGAAGAATTCTTGTAGAAATGGAATCCTGGTATCATATTAAGCTTCCTATTGAAGTTCTTAACTTGTTCCAACTCATACGCTTCAATCTCCTCCACTTCTTTGGCTGCATCCGGAGGAACAACATGTGAGTTTTCGTTGGTGGCACATTCATTTGAGTTATGTTCAATTTTACCCTCAAACCTCTTAACCATATCATAATTAACCAATGTCTCTACTTCGGCCGGTAAAACAGCTCCGTATAGCTCGAAATTATCTGGAATGGTACTAATTTCTCGATCGAACTTGATAATATCTACATATTTATGATTTACTCCCGACCAAATCAAAATATTTGGTAAACTTTCTTCTGAAACTTGAATTTTGTGCAAAATTTTTTGCATTAAATCTTCACCCACAAGACCCTTTCTTGGAACTAAAAGTTCAAATGTTTGGAAATGGACCAAACTAGTGAGCCAATTAAACTTAATTAATTTCATGTTCTCATACTCTTCCAATGGTATATTTAATAATTCATATTCAAATTTAGTAATTTGGCTTGCATTAACTGTCTTCCCAAATATTTGTTGAATTGAAGTCAATCTCTTCAATGGAAATTTGACATTCTGATTGTTTACAGCGAAAATTCTCAAGTACGCTGGGTTGGCATCGATTCTTTTAGCGATTTCAGTGGCAAACTCCAAGTACGAAGATTGAATGGAAATCCAAAAATCAAAAGTCTTATCGTCTTTCTTTGTAACATCAGAAGGTTGCTCATCAACAAAATCGGAGTCTTCTTCCAGCTCATTAGGGTGGAAAGGTGACAGGATCACATGGAATCTTGTAAATAAGAATTTATAGTACTTACTAACACTGCTGACTTCGTTTGGAATGACTTCATTTGCTTGAACACAAAGAATATCACCATTCGAAAGTTCACTCTTCTCAAAACTAGTATCGACTTGCAATGCTTCAAGTTTGCTTGGAGAGACCTCTTCAAATATTAATAATTGAGTAGTATCCTTGAAACCCAAAAGTTTATTGATAGGCTTTAGTAAAGAGCTGATATTCTCATCCTTTAATACAGTGACATGGGTCAATCCTCTTAATTCTCCTGTAACACGATCAAAATATTTGATAAAAAGCATTATGTAACTTGAGTTATCAAATATTGGTTGGAATTGAGCGACGGCCGTATCTTTCTTATCAGCCTCAATTTTATCAAATACATCTGCAAACTTAAAATCAACCGGCGATCCAAGTCCATTTTCTAAATCATTAGTAATTGTGATTAATTCCTTACCTTTTTCTTCAATAAAAAAGCACATTTCATCATATTTCCTATTGAAGCATTCATGATATACTTGAATTGTAGGTTTGTCCAACAAATCTTCTGGGATTGGCGTATCTGACCTATTGGTATGATTATTTCTATGATTCATCGATATTAGGCGGTAGGGCAATGAGGCGATATCAGTTTTACTTATGTTATCTTCATTAATTAATCCTAAGGTCTTTCCAATTTCATAATACAAATTTCTAAATGGATCTTCTTTCTTGAACTTGATAACCAACGGGTTGGAATCCTTATCAAATAATGAAGGCTCATAGAATCTCTCATTTCTAACATCAGGATATAAGTCAAATGAATTATACTTAATGAAGTTTTTGTTGGTTACCACTTTGACATTGATATAATACAATGCTTCTTGTTTTGCCTTTTCAATTTTCAGTCTCTCTTCTTGTTCTGCCTTCAAATTAGCAGCGATATGTTTTGGAATCATCAGCTCCATATTATTACTATCTTCAGGTAAGACTTCATCTAACATTGATTCTCTGTAGTAAACCAACATATATGCTGAAGTAGGTCTTCTGATCATATATTCATTTTGCTCACTTTTAGTCATTTTCATGATCTGTTCAGTTTGAAGTTCATGTGCACCAAAATTTTCATAAAAAACTTGGGTCGGAGTGACCTTCCATACCTTATCATCATCGAACCTCAACCATCCTGTGGAACCAGGTTTATTCGAGGCACTTGGTTTTATCAAGGCGTAGTAATGACCATTAGATATACTTCCCTGATGTACTAACACACCATGTAATTTATAGACCCAATTTTCCTTTTTGACCTCCTTTGGCAATTCTTCATCTAAGTATGGACTCAAATCGATGGCATCAGGGAACTTGAAGTAATCGTCTATTTTGACTAAATCGTCAATCATAAAGTCATACTCAAATCTCTTCAACTGTAAATGCAAAACGGGAGGGAAAGATTCAAAAACGACACCCTTTTTAGCATCTTGATATCCATATTCTTCACCAGCTTGATATTTGTTCTCACCTTCAAGCATTTCGACTTCAATATAATTCTGGAAGGCCAGTTCCAAATTTTGGAAACCCTTGACATTTAATTGGATATCCCAAAAATCTTCTACCCTCGATGATTCATATGGGACATCCACACATTTAATATAAGATTTCATCTTACCCACGAATATAGGATTCAAGGAATTCTCAATTTTTGTACCTTTCATGGCACTTTCCAATTTATCCATCAAAATTCTATTCAATTCTTGAACATCATGCTGTGTAAAGGCATCAGACGAATCCCAACCAAAAGATCTAGTCAACTCTAAAGTTCCTACTGGTTCACTGGAATTTGTCAATTGATAGAAAATCCTTTGCAATGAAAGGGGTACCGATTTCCCATTCACGTGTGAATCAGTCGGGATTTGATAAACAAGTTTACGGAAAATCTTAGTTGTGTAATATGACTGTAGTAATGAATTCAAATAACATGTAGCACCTTGATTGTTCAAACCCACGTAGCTAGTGGCTGCTTTTGAATCATAATCCTGGTTAAATGAGTGCCAGAGCACTCCGGTACTGCTGTCATCTATAATTTTAACATAAGCAGTTATATTCAATTGGTTGCTTTCCAAAATTGCGTGCGGTTTGCTATTAGATGATGGCGAAGCTCCCGAGGATGATAATGTCTGGTGTCTTTGTAAGAAGTTATTCGAATATAAATTTTTCAAGTCGATAAAATTCGAAAACCCCCAATCGCTTTCGTTTTTATTAAATCTATGAAAGGAGCCTGAAGACATGTGAGCTTCAGGATAATTTGGATTCCAGATGTCCAACCCAAACTGGGCACAAACATACCAATCTTTATCATTTTGCTCTATGTCCTCTTCTCCGCCCTTCAACACTGGATGCGGCTCAATGTAAATGGCTAATTGATTATTGTTGTTACCATTAGGGAACAAGAGGATGTTCCAAGTGTAACCACCGCATTCAAACGATGGGCCCCTGATTTTGTTTTCCTTCATCCCGTTCCAATCTTTGATTTCCCATATGTGGTGGGTCTGTTCCACCACAGGATAATCCTGTATTGGTTTCATGAGCTTTTTGGCGAGTTTGTCAAAGTCTTTGGCATTGGGGAATGAGTTGACGGCAGGCTGCTTCCCTTGTGCAACAGCTTCCTGTTCCTTCTCGACTTCATCATCAACGTCCTCCTCATCATCATCGTCGATTTCTTCGACCAATACTGCATCGTCATCATCAATTGATACGATTTCAGTCTCCTGGACTTGCTCCTTTGCCTTCGAATCAACCTCCATTATATCGTCATCTTGGATGTCTTTGATCATTGTCGCAAAGTCTCTCTTATCACCTGGATTCACTTTGGATCGAGTTTTTTCTACGAATTGAGTGTGATAGAAGGTGAATTGATGTTATTCTGTCGCTTCTAGTAAAATTGTGGTGGATGGTCTGTTTTTTAATTTTATTTCTAATATCAGATCAAGGGGTAGATCGGGCTTTTGAAAATTCTAGCTTACAGCAATCCAAGCCAAAATGAAACGTATCGGTTCCCGAAAGTAAATGTACTGGAATGTATATAGAGATTGCGGATATTTGGGGTAATATTGCAGTAAAATCTAGAGAGTAAACCTTTATAGACGCTGTTCCTTGCTCTACTTGTGATATAGCTTAGTAAAATTCGCCTGCTACACTATGCGATTAGAAAATGTTCCGCGAGTTGATCACGTTCGATTTTTAATCAGTACGGTCATTAAAAATGCGAAAGCGTGAAATTTATCTAGGTGCAGGAACAGTAGCAAGTTCGGAGGGTTGCAGTAGGAGCGACTGTAGGGGAAGAGAGTTTAAACAAAGACTGAAGTTTGGAGAGAGAGGGAGAATATAATATAGGCAGGAAGAATGTTAGATCTGATTAATTAGTGATAATTGAGTTTTCTTTTTTTTTTGGTTTGCTTTTTGGTCTTGTTTTCGATCTGTAGGTATCTATTGCTGAGCCAATTACTCGCCGATCTGACCAGATCTCGAGGTACCACGCAGATGGAATATGGGGAAGAAAGAAATACGAGAAAGGGAAACAGAACATAAGAAATGGGAGACGGGAACGGTAAACGGAAACGGAAAATTGAGTCCCAACGGATCCTCTATCGTGTATACTTGTATACTAAAGAACAATTTGAGCACAGTTTGACCACAATTCTACTCTTTTCTCACCCATTGCAAAGCGCTTTCACTATATCTAATGTATGCTCTCACTCTTGCAAATGCTGCGAATATTTATCCGTGCAGCACTAAATTTGAAAAGTTCCTAATTTTCAGTGTTCCTACATAGAACTGACTAAAGTTCTGTACAGAGTTATTTAGTGAAATATGACAGTTCAATTCTACGAGAGCCATGATCCTACAGTATTGGCATGTATAATTTGGGTTGTAAGAAACGCCCCAGAATTTCAATCCATGCTCCAACTCTTAAAGCTCAAAGTCCTACACTTGGAACCACTGCATTTTGAGTCCACCTGACCCACGCACGCACGAGAAACCATTTCCCAGACGTCAGCAGCTCTCTGCGCTCCACATCCAAGGGTCTACTCCACCGTGCTTCCCACACGTCTATACCTATATAATATTTCTTAAACTTTACTAAGGCAGGTACTGATCGAATGTATGGAAAATATACCCCGGTGAAATCAAAACAAACCCTGGATTTCTTTTTTGGCCAGAAAACATAAACAAGCCTGCATGAGAATTGCCTATTTGGATTGACACTTACCTAAGCGAGAGAAGTTCAAGCTTCCGCATCATCAGAAAGGTAAACAACGAAACGGTTATTTCCAAGGCTACTTCCAAGGTATTTCATTAGATTGCTTCTGAATGTTTTTCTTTCAACTCCTATCTAGATTCTCTTGGCTGCTCCGGCGCATCTTGGGAAAGTTAGACCTTTTTTTTTTTTGAGCCAGTGCTAAGTGGTTGCACCATTTGGGTGTATGAGAATGTGCATAAGTAACAAATGTGTCTCAGAAGTGTCTGCGTCAGAGATGGCGAGCAACCGAGCAGACTCAGCCGGGAGCTCCATTCGTGCCAAAAATGGCAAAATCTAGATTCGACTTGCAAGTTTCAGAAGAAACTCAAGAGAGCATGAAATAGAGGGTTAGTAGTCTTCTCTGACTAACATTCAGGGCCAAGCGCCCAGGGCCGGTCTATATTCTTTTAAAACTTAGATCCATGTACCCGTGGTGACTGTCCATTTTCTTTTTACCCTTTTTATTTTTTTTTTCTTCGCCTTTTTTTACCTTTTCCCTCTGCCATTAGTCCACTTTTATTTACATTTTTTCCTAACAAAAGTATTTTTCCCTAACCAAAATCCGCACAATCAGCTTGAATTCACTGCGCTGGGATTGTTCAGTGCGCAGTGTTCTCAACGTGCCAAACCGCACACAATGCAATCCACTTTGTTCTCGCAGTGGGCCCTCTCTTCGTCAATGTTGAGACATCTGTGCCATGCCTCTGCTTGCTTTGCTTTTACTTTGCTTCAGGGTGCACGTCTGCTTGACGACGTCCACCTACCTCATTCACTCTCCATCCTCATGTCCCGGATGATTCGTGTCCTGGCTGGCTAAACTCGTGTAACCTCAACGCTAATTCGCCCATGTTCCGTCTGCGATCGGAGCACAAGCTGCCCACTCACTACTCACCGACTCCTTTAGTAGAGGGGACGACTGAAATATTTTTTTTTTTCTTTGCCATACAATCCCCAATACCAAGCCTTGGATTCTCTACCAATCCACTCAATAATAATGCCTAGTGAGTTATATTTTTTCCTGCAGCGGACTCCTGTCCATCCCTAAACCCATACTCTGCCTATTGCCTCACTCTCCCGAGAATGCATACTCGGTGCGCGCATGAAGGCCTGTTATGCATATGTTGCAACTGATCGTCAGGTTAATACACGTATTTTACTTACACGCAGTTACACAAAGCCGTGAGCCTCACCCTCCTCTGCATTTCAGGTGCTATTATCTGCCTGTAATAGTCAAACCGATTTCCCATTGTTGACTTCTGTGGAATTGTTTTTATACTTCGTGATTTTTCTTTTTTTTTTGTTAGGTGTTTTTTTTTGGAGGGTTCTCCTTTTGTTTTCTTTCTGTTTAGTTTCCATAAGAACAGATTAGTTTCTACAGTCACTCCTTTCACTCCCTAGAAGCTCTTCAATTTTTAAATTACTATCGTTTAAAATGCTTTTCAAGTCAGCTTTAACCGCCGCCTTAGCCGGCTCTGTCCTCGCTATCGAAGGCCACCAACATCACGAACATCAAGGTAAGAGAGACGTCAAGGTTGTCACCCAAGTCAATGTCGTCGAAGTCACCGTTGCCGGTAACCAAGTTGTTCCAAACTCTGTTACCCAACCAGCTTTGAGTACCTTGTCTACTGTCACCACCTCTGCTGCCACTACCGTTGATGCTGCCAACACTGATGCTGCTTCAACCGCTGCTGCCGCCGCCTCCACCGCTTCCTCCACCGCTGCCACCACCGGTTCTACTTCTGTAGGTTCAGGTGGTGCCAAGGGTATCACTTACTCCCCATACTCCGATGATGGTGGATGTAAGAGTTCCTCCGACATTGCTTCTGAAATCGCCAAGCTCTCTGGTTTCAACATCATCCGTTTGTACGGTGTTGACTGTGACCAAGTCAGTGCTGTCTTAGCTTCTAAGACCTCCTCCCAAAAGATCTTTGCCGGTATCTACGATATGACCGCTATCTCTGATGGTGTCTCCACCTTGGCTGCTGCCGTTAAGTCCCTGGGTTCATGGGACGATATCTACACCGTCTCCATCGGTAACGAATTAGTCAACAACGGTGAAGCTACCACTTCCCAAATTCAATCTTACGTTGAATCTGGTAGATCCGCTTTGACTGCCGCTGGTTACTCCGGTCCAGTTGTCTCTGTAGACACTTTCATTGCTACTATCAACAACCCAGCCTTATGTGACTACTCTGACTACGTCGCTGTCAACGCCCACGCTTTCTTCGACGGTGGTATCGCTGCTGCCGGTGCCGGTGCCTGGGTTTTGGAACAAATCGAACTTGTTTCTACTGCTTGTGGTGGTAAGGATGTCTTGATTGTTGAATCTGGTTGGCCATCAAGCTGTACCTCTAACGGTAAGGCTTCATGTTCTTCCGAACTCCAAGCTGCTGCTATTTCAAGTATTAAGTCTTCTTGTGGTAACGATGTTTTCTTATTCAACGCCTACAATGACTTATGGAAGGCTGATGGATCATACAACTGTGAAAAGTACTGGGGTATCTTCTCTTCTTAGAGAACATGATATAGAAGAATTGACACTAAAAATTTTGGAACAATCATCACCCCAATTTCAAATTCATATACAACAACATCACACTTCCTTTCTTTATGTTTTTATACCATTTTTAAATAAAAATACTACATTTATTTGTTTATTAGAAATCTTACAGTGCTACACTTTGTATTATGGCTATCGCCCATGCTTTTCTTACTTCTCCTGTCACTATCTTCACCGATCTAGCTGTCTCTTTGAACTGCTCTACCAAATTTCACTGAACTGGCAATTTTTCTTGATTTTTTTTTTATTTTTTATTTTTTTTTTTCATCTTTTTCTTTCTCGAGCGCCTAGATTTGAAAAATTCATGTCCTAGTGAAGGCTCATAACCCAATACATATGAAAGCGTCAAAGTGTGTACCGCACTACAAGTTACTACCACGATGGGATCGGTGTATGGTGCGGAAAAAAGATAAAATAAAAGTCATTAGGCTCTATCGGGAAAGAAAAGGTCTCAATTGGGACACATTAGGTACATAACCTCAAACTCATCTGGTACACTTACTTTACATTTATTAGTGCCCTATCTATTTCACAGTCCAAGTCATCTTGAATATCACCCTCGCATTCCATTTCTACCAACTTTGTGTAGAGTTCGTAGCCCACTGGGATAACACTCAATCTTCCTCTTGTGAGTAAGAGAAATTCAGGGAGTTGATCTGCCTTAGCTTGTAATTCCTTCAACGATAACTTCCTTCTAAACCTTCTGCGGAATTTAACATCTACACACCACCACTTTGGGTTTTCCCGAGTTGATTTGGAATCATATGACTTGTGCTTTGTGTTAAACTGTGTTTCGTCTACATGTGCTTCGTGGCTTATTTCCACTTCTCCTACTATGCCTGGTGTGTCGCAGTTGGAGTGATAGAATAATGCGATGTCGCCCTTTGACATCACAACCATGTTATTCCTAGCTTCATAGTTTCTGACTCCATCCCACGTTTCTTCTATATCTTTTCCCACCAAGTCTGATAACGGAAATTTCACATCCTGTTGAGTCTTTGGGTCGATTCTCGAGACCGGTTCAGACTTTATGAGCCAATAGTTTATCCCAGTGTCTGGGTTACCTTCATACTTGTATGCATGTGAGGTCGGAGGTGGTATAGGCTTCCCATTGGTAGAAGTTTTAGCCACCTTTGGCGCCTTCGCTTTGGTCTTGGACTCGGGCTTAGAATTGGGCTTGGGCTTGGCAACCTTGCTAACTGCTACTTTCCTTTTGGGCGCCATTGATGTAAGAACTGTATGATATATACCTTACTAGTAAACTGTACTTTCTTTCTGAACTGAAAATAATTCAGAAAAAGAAAAATCCACGCGACTGGAGTGAAAAATTCCCCACGAAACTTTAAAACATTTATACATTGAAACCACACTATTCTAAGCTAAATAAATAGAAGAGAAGAGAAGGTACTTTGTATATTTCATAAATTTTGATTTCTTGTTTCGTTGATTAATTTCTCATTGTATATTACACTTTCATTAATTTAAATTCCTTTTGTTGTTTTTTTGCTTTGTTGTTAAGGACCTTTTACTCTGGTTCCGGTTTTCTTGACGAGTCAAGGAACTGCTTCCGCCTTATTATCAGTACTTCTGATTGAACTTGTTTCAAGGTCTCAAAATCAGCCTCAATTTCACTGAGTAACAAATCATCATAACTCTTGTTCCAAACACCATCTATTCCTTCAATTTCTAATATCAAATAGATTTGGTTCTTTTTCAACTGTCCGTAGTTATATATCTTGTCAATCACTGCATAAATATATGCCCAAATCTTCTCGTATACTCCACTGGAATACAAGATAATCGTAGTACAGAAATAATCGGTGAATCCTAGTCTTTTCTGGAATTCTGCAAATAAATCCAATATCTCCAAATTACCTTGTCTTATAATTTCGTTTATCTCTTCGAGAAGTTGATCCTTTTCTTTTTCGAAAAACACACTTTTGATTACAATATCATCTATGGTGATTCCTGGTGAAGGATAAGAAAATGCGAGCTCTTGTGATTCATCTTCCTGCGACATCATTTCCGCAAACGATCTTCTCGAATCAGCAGACTCCTCGATATTGACTCCGGATTTCAGAGCGACAGTAGCGGCAGCAATGTTGGTTGTTCTTCCAAGCGAATTTTCTTCTGCATCCACAAATTCATCGTTATCCTCCTCATCTTCAATTTCATCATTTTCTGCATTTTGTTGCTGGAAATTGCTGTTCTCATTGTATACACCTACATTGGAAGACTTGATTCCTCCGATTTCTTCGTCCAAGGCAACTATTTCCTTACCATTGGCGGTCTCTTCTTCGTCAATTTCAAGTTTTCTTTTTATTCCGAGCTTCGAATCACTCTTATCGTCCAGATTAGAGTTCTTCAATATCCTTCCGCCTCTCTTTGTGAAATCTTTCATAGGTCCAGGCTTATTATCCTTCTCACAATCATCGATATATCTCTGTATACCGTACTTAGTTGCAAATTTTCTGTATCTGTCTCTCCAGGCAGCACGAGTATGGGTCGGGCAAATTCTTTCCATGTCTCTGAAAAACGATACAGGAGCCGTCAATTGGCTATATAAATCCAATGGTTCCTTTGTCAATCCATCTTCAATTTTTTTGGCATGTAGTTTTTGATTATACTCCACAATCTTTTCACAGAGTAGCTTATCTTCCTCCATAGTGAATCTATTCTTCATTGTTTTTGGTAAATTATCGATTGAGTCATGGATAGGGTTCCCATGATCGTCATAGATCAATCCCCCCATTGAATTGGTCTTGTACACAAATTCTAATTTACTCTCCAATTGATTACGATACCTGTACCTAATCGAGTTACCCGTATGGTTTGTCAATTCCTTAGCAATTTCGTCAAACAACTTGTGACTCGTACGACGTCTTGGATCTCTACGAACTGCTTCCAAAATCTTTGCATCTTCTTCCGGAGTGAACGAATGCTTGGAGTTAGCATTCCTCTTGTCATCCGTGCCATAACCACCTACTTCTACTCCTCCAGACAACTCCTGGAGATGGTGAAACTCTTCTGCCAGCGGTGTCAATCGTTGTACGATGGCAGAGTGGTGAAGTTGCTGCAATTGTGGATGAACATCCAGCTGCTGCAGATGAAACTGGTTATATGGATACTGGTGTTGTTGCTGCTGGTGTTGTTGATGCTGCTGCTCAGCATATTCCTGCCCGGCTCTGCCCAAATTGAGACCTGCCGGCAAGATATTCTTGTATGTGCGTATATCGTGTTGGATTTTATCCTTCAAACTGTTATCAATGAAAAAGAAGTTGAAGGTGTCTCTAGAATTACGGAATGTGGACGATAAGAAGTAGCTCCTGCCTGGGTTCTCATGGTCTGTCACTAGCCCGCCATTTGCCCTAATCAAATTCGCGTACTTTTCACGCTCTGGCTCGTCGTTGGGGATATAAAACGATGACCCATTGAATATAGACACCTTCGATGGTACCCCATAGTCTGTCTGGGTGTTGTACAAGGGTCCGTAACTCATCGTTTACCTTTAAAAAATTGCAAATTAGCTTGTTCACGCGTAATTGTTCTCTGAATCTCTATTATTCACACCAATTGCCTTGCTTCTAGACTGCTTGTCCTTGTCTGCCCTATATCAATTATTTTTATGGTTGCAAACTTTTATTTTTATTTCGTTATAGAAGAAAAGTAAACAGTGAAGGAAATGTAGCGGTGTTTTGATGTTTTGATGTTTTGAAGGAACGGTGAGGAGTGTGTGCAGGGGCTAAAAAGAGCTCCCTAATAAAATCGTGAGAGGTATATGCAGGACACGAAGGTCTGCTGCACTGGTGAGCTGGGGTTACTGAGTGGATGGGCTGGGTTACCCACTAGGCGGTGGATTGGTGGTGCAGTGGCGGCGCAGTGGTGGTGCTCTGGTGGTGCAGTGGTGGTGGTGCTTTGGCGGTACTCTGGGGTAAGACCGCCAATTGTGTTACCTGTGCTGTGTCCGTACTGTTAATTGTAGGAGTACGACAAGCTTAAGTATTATACAGGATAAATACGTGAACAGTACACTGTAATGAGGTGAGGTCAGCATTAAGCAGCTACGGTTTAGACGATTATTCAATAGATTGCTACATCTTGTAGGGCTACTAGTTAAGAGAAGACTGAAGATTGTACTATCTTGCTAGATGGAAATACCGGATTGCAATTGCATGCACTCTACTACTTCGTTTTTCTACACTGTAGTGTTTTCCCCACTATGGGTATTCTATGGCTATTGTAGATATTCGAACTATAGCGTACTATTGATTTATTTATTACTATTATCATTAACTATTATTCTTTTTACTATTATTATTATTATTATTATTATTATTATTATTATTATTATTATTATTATTATTATTATTATTATTATTATTATTATGGTTATAATTTTAGTACTATTATCA
>CAKXYY010000019.1:0-219286 GCA_935541525.1 Dujonia railenensis
AGGAATTTGTAGTATGAATGCATGGCCTTCTGAAACCTCTACCCCTGTGGCTTTGTTTCTCATCCTATGAAGTTGAAACTACCTTAGGTGTAATAGTTACGTCTCTAGCTACATAATGGTATACTTAGATGTGATGATTTCTTACTTTTGAATATTGTCTTTGGTCTTTTTGTGAACATTCGATTTCACAGACAACTAGGGGGATTGCCCATACGTTCTTTACACCAGTATGTAGCCCTCGTCTCTGGCTTGCATGCCGTGCAACTTCAGTTGTTTCACTCTGGATTTGGCTAAGCTATTGGTATTCTTGTTCAATTTGGTTGTATTTCGAGGTCAATTCTGGCTCTTTTACTTGTTTTAGCCACAAATAGAGAATACAAAAAGAAAATGATTCTATCTAACGTCAACTTTCCATGCAAGAATTTACCTTAAGGCATATGTGAAAAGTATTACATCTTGGCAATTTTATAAATAGATATTGAATAGGGACTACTAATAACCCCGCAGAGCCATTACTTAAGCTGATCAGGCGGATGATTCCTAGGATTGAAGGACTTTTAAATCAATGGCTGCAATTTGTTCCATATGCAGTATTTGCAACCATTTTAAGATATACCATTCCTGCAGGTAATCAATTAGACAAGCTCAGGTAGACACGGCTGGTCCAAAAGGGCTATTCCTGTAATAGATAGTTGATGAATGAGCAGTATTCAATATATAATGCTGCTGTATACCATCAACAGCAGTACTTCAAGCATTTCAGAAGACATTGTTAGAAAGTGCTACGCATTTGATGCGCCCATGTACTTACATATCATTCTGCTGTAAAGTGAGACACCATCAAGTGTGTTCTATATTCAGTACGTAGCTATTACAATTATCACGATCTGAGACATAAAAGTTAACACCACTGAATAGCATGCTATGCGGCTTTAGGTGTGATATTTTTTCTGCGAGTATGTGAATGAAATTGTCCTTTGTGATATAGGTTGGTTGGTGAGTTACTACTATTCATTGGCTGCGTTAACTTTTGACCAATGGCAGGAAATAGATGGAATTGAATATTCTCGTGCCAATTACCAATTATCACCGGTGCTCCATTCAGCTTTTTTTAAACTTGTATTACTAGATATTCGTGATTTATACTTGTGGTTCGTGCTAAGGTGGCAGTAACAGCATATATCCGTTATTCTTAAGTATAAGCAAGATGACTCAGGTAAAATATAACCTCTTCACTTGAGTTTATCTATAAAAAGAGACTACGTTTCTTTTATGAGCCCACAAGTTTTGACTTACTCGATTTCTCTTTCGTTTTGAATCTATTTCAGCGTTTCACTACTTCTAACAGTTCCTACAATTGATATATACCCTACACCGACGTCCATCCCAGCTTCTCCCTCTAAAATGGGTTCCTGTTCTCCCGAATCATCAGCATCTCCCCGACTTAACCAAGGATCTGCTACAGTACAGTCAATTTCAATATAATAGTAATTAATAGTAAAATGAATTTAGTGAGAAAATTGTATCCATAGTGAATAAAAGTAAGACTAGTAAGAATACCCATAGTAAAAGAAATAGTACTACTACGCATATCTATAGTAAATAAAAATAGTACTACTAACAATACACATAGTAAATAAAAGTAATACTGCTATGCATACCTATAGTAATAAGAGCCAGCCCGAACGTGCATGCTATCAAGCTGTGATATAAAACTGTAGCACAAATTTCTTCGGCAAGTATACAATAAAGTGAAGAAAATAATAAGTGACTATAAGATAACAGTAGGCAGAGGATGAAACTAACAACAATAGTGATAGCGGCGCCCAGGTTACCACATACTACCATTAACAGCAGCAATATGCCACTCCCTTACCATTCAATTTACCAGCCCATATGGCTGCCCATCACCCTCCAACCTCCAACCCGCTGTTTCGGCTTATGCTCTCGAGTTGGCTTTTGCACCCAAAATGGTGACCCTAAGCGCAAGCACTAGCGCCGCCTCTTTCCTTTTTTTTCAGCCTTATCCAGGCGAGCCAGGCAGTGTTTGCACGTGAGGCAAAAAAAAAATCAGAAAAAAGAAAAGCGTATCAGAAACACGTAAACACCAAAAAAAAAAAAATAGAAAAGAATAAGAACAAGATCTACCTGAAGAGATAAAGACGATAAACACAAACCATATTAAAGATGTCATTCAACATTCCATACACAGCTGTAAGTAGAAGATAGGAATAAGGAGGAAAAAGCGAAACTAAAAGGAGCGAAAAGGCGTTTGTTCTGGCTGTGCTAGCGATGTTTTCAGTGCTACTTGGATGTTCTTTCTTTCCTCTTTGCCGTTGTTCATTGTAATGAAAAATAGATTGGTCAAATAGGTCGAAATGGTCAGATTTTTTTCACTGTTTACTTTTAACTGTATTCTGTCCATCAGTACAATACTAACAATATGTCATAGCTTACTCAAATCCCTCAATCCATGAACCTCGAGTCGGTTAAGTCCAACTTGGGAAAGTTGCAGAATTCTCTCTCCAAAATGCGCCCTCCTCAAGAATTCTTCGATGTCAGAAGAATTTCAAAGCCTGCTAACTTTGGTGAAATCCAAAGCAGAGCTTCCTACAATTTGGGATATTTTTCAGCTAACTACGCTGCTATTATTGCTCTTTTGAGTGTTTATGCTTTAGTTACCAACACCTTGTTGTTGTTTGTTATAATTTTGGTCGCCGGTGGTTTATTTGGTATTACCAAATTAAATGGTGAAGATTTGGTTATCCCATTCGGTAGATTCAACACCTCTCAATTGTACACAGGATTGTTAATTGTTGCAGTTCCGTTATGTATCTTTGCTAGTCCTATTTCCACCTTGATGTGGTTAATTGGTTCCTCTGGTGTTACAGTTTTCTCACACGCAGCCTTGATGGAAAAGCCAATTGAAACTGTTTTCGAAGAAGAAGTCTAGATCTTTGATAAAAGACAATAGAGGGGGTGTGTGCGTGTGTGTGTGTGTGTAAGTGTAAGTGTGTCAGACTGATAATGGCTTAAGAAGAAAGAAATCCAGCCAAATCCTAAAGAACGGTGCGATTAAGTAAGCAGAAGAAGGTAATCCCTAAGGTCAGATGACGGGAGAAGTTTATGTTATGTAATAATTATAGAAACATTGAAATTGTTGATGTAGTGTTGTAGGGCCAGTAAGGCTGGCGTCTAGCCTAGCCTAGAAATGGACCGTAGAAGGAGTAAAATTTTCACCTACAGTCCACCGGAGTCATACCTCTGATAATGTACCTTTGCACTTCATGGAACTGCTTGTGGTACAACAGGCGTTACAGACTTACACGCATGCGAAACAGGCGAGCGCAGGCGCCCACTCCGTACGCTACTGTCTATACTTGAGACCTGTTTCACTTATGTTTCATATTTCGAAACGTACCGTCTGGTATCACTCTCTCCGCGTCATCGTCCCACACTCAGCTCTCTTCCTACATCGATATTTACTTTACAGAAACTCGTCAATTAAGCATGCTAAATATAAATTATACACAATTTCAGTCCAATGTGAAACTGGCACCTGAAAATAATAATAATAACTTTGGTATGTGAGCTGCTTAGATACCTAACTTAGTTCTTCTCCAGTGTCTTCTCTTGGCGTTGTATCTGATAGTGTTACCAGTTCTCAATCTGATCCATTGTGGTAATGGTCTGTTCTTGTTTTGAGCCTTAGCTAACTTTTGCTTGGTCTTAAAGGACTTTTGGGACTACAGGTATTATGTTAGTATGAAACGGGTTCAGAAATATAGAATAGGGGGATGAATAGACCATGCACATGGACAAGGGAAGTGGCGTAAGTGACCTAGAAAGGTGTTTAGCTTATGCTTCATGATGGTTTATGTTTTTATTACGTGCGAGGTACCTTTCTGGCGATGATTTGGGTCTAATAATTTACTCTCTATCCACTTCATCTTCCTTGAATTTTAATAGTGTCTCCATATCGAATCATCTCCTTCTGAAGTTCGCCATCTTTCGCCTTCTCGTTGATTTTTAGATCACTTAGGCTCGCCCTTGTCCCAACAAATCTACAATCATATCATATATGTACATACAGGCATCTTTAATAACTTAGTCTTGTAAGAATAGTTACAACAGCTCACTGACTTTTTTGACTTTTTTTTTTACTCACCTCAACTGGCGCAGAATGGCAAGCACCAGAGCCAGTAGGAGCTTTGTGTAACGAAAATGAAACTTTTTTCGGACTAGATGCAGTGCCAGATGGGTGTGTCGTGGTTTTGGTAGGTGTGACTGTTTTTTTTCTCGAGAAATTTTTGGCATCGCTAGACAGTCCGTGCGCACAGTCTGCAGTGCCCAGTACGCAGTGGTCTGCTCCACTCTGGTCTGCTGTGGTGGGCACTCCTCGGGGGACGAGGGGTGGGGACTGGTTCTCTCATCCTGCACGTACAGTAGCCTATGCGCTAACGTCTTACTACGGTTCCTCGCAGACAGACTTCAGACTCCAGGAAGAAGTGACACAAAACTCAATTTTCCACTGAAAAATTTCATTAGATTTTTTTTTTCACTCTCTCACATTTTTGAAACACCTCTCATACATACTCTCTTTTTGTTTGATTCACAGTAAACATCTTCAAAAATGACCAGAACTTCCGTCTTAGCTGATGCTTTAAACGCTATTAACAACGCCGAAAAGACCGGTAAACGTCAAGTCTTGATCAGACCTTCTTCCAAGGTTATTGTCAAGTTCTTGACTGTCATGCAAAAGCACGGTTACATTGGTGAATTCGAATACATTGATGACCACAGATCTGGTAAGATTGTTGTTCAATTAAACGGTAGATTAAACAAGTGTGGTGTTATCTCCCCAAGATTCAACGTCAAGATCGGTGACATTGAAAGATGGACTGACAACTTATTACCAGCCAGACAATTCGGTTACGTTATTTTAACCACCTCTGCTGGTATCATGGACCACGAAGAAGCCAGAAGAAAGCACGTCTCTGGTAAGATCTTAGGTTTCGTCTACTAAATGTATTATTAATAGAAAGAAGAATATATTTTAGATTGCAAGAGGTAATACTGTAGAGCTTAGTGTGTAGAGCATAGAGCGCGTAGAGTAGAGAACATTAAGAGCAGAGATGATACTGCAAGTACAAGTGCACATATTGCTCCTTTAATCCCATTTTTCCTATTCTTATTTCCTCCTTCCCTTCCTTTTCATTCTTCGTATCTCCTAAGTATGGAACCACAACTCTCTTTCAATCCAGGCCATCTCTACACCTATAAGCTCATCACCGTCTTAACGCTGTACATGTCAAGCTTAGCAGATAAACGTATCCAGTCACATGACCTTGTAGGGCTTCGTCCCTAAGAGTGTGCGTGCACGACACTCATTTGCAAAAAAAAAAAAAAAATTCATTCCCTCGCACCAATGTAAACTTGAAAAACTAGTTGGATAAAAAATTCTAACAGTAGTTGGAAAGCTGAATATAGCATAACGAATCCATAGTCCAAATATGTCTGGTATGTGTACTTAGATGTCTATATAGACAGAGGGAATCGAATATAAAACAACGAAAGATCGACAGCGATCGTATTTGGGAATTGGGAACCAAGCAGGGCGGAGTACTCTTTTTTGTAGATTGGACACAGAAGAGAGTCGATGATTTGTGAATTTAAGATGGAGAGTACAGTCGTAGCCAGCGAAACTGAGCAGGTGGGATTTTGAAGGAACGTCCGGAAGATGCAGATAAAGGATGAGATCCACATTTTGATACCTAGGGGAGAGCCCGGCACGTCGAAAGATGGATAGGGTTGTTCTCTAGTAGTAAACATTTCCAGTCACCCGTCCACCAGTGGACCGCCACAGACTTAAGCTACTCTAGTAAAAATGAGTGTGTTTTACTTCGTCGCCAAATGTCTTGGTGTGCATCGGTGTGAAAGTATCGATGAGGTGCTTCATATTCCCCCAGCTTGTATTGTATGGCTAGCCTGGATATTTCAGTTGATTTTTTTATATTCTCTTTTACTTTGCACCATCACGTATACTAACATTCTTTTAGCTGTTAAAGATAACTCCCAAGTTTTTGGTGTTGCCCGTATCTTTGCTTCTTTCAACGATACTTTCGTTCACGTTACTGATCTTTCCGGTAAGGAAACTATCGCCAGAGTTACTGGTGGTATGAAGGTCAAGGCTGACAGAGATGAATCCTCCCCATACGCCGCTATGTTGGCTGCCCAAGATGTTGCTCAAAAATGTAAGGAAGTTGGTATTACCGCTGTCCACGTTAAGTTGAGAGCTACCGGTGGTACCAAGACCAAGACCCCAGGTCCAGGTGGTCAATCCGCTTTAAGAGCTCTTGCCAGATCTGGTTTAAGAATTGGTAGAATTGAAGATGTTACTCCAGTTCCATCTGATTCCACCAGAAGAAAGGGTGGTAGACGTGGTAGAAGATTGTAATTTCATTTGGATTTATTCATACAAACTTTTTTTTCTCCACTAATATTAAAGTAAGGATATAGCATGTCTTTACTTTGCTGCTGCTAGTTAAAAGGGAGTTATATATTACCGTCTTCTTTCTCTGTGTTGTAGTGACACACAAACCTCACATATAAAAAATGTACATTTATAAAAAAGATGATGGACAAGTGCAATGTAGTCATATTTTAGAAAATGGACAAGCGCAATGTAGCAAGGCAAAGTAGCAAGATTGTAGATAGTTAGGATATGTGTAGTATATCAAGGGAGTTACTTACCATCTCCAGCTGAGTGCTTGCAATTTTCCAGTAGAGTGGCTCTAACTCTGTCTTCGTGGAGTAGGTGGATGAAATTTTACTTCGGACTGCATATAGATTGCTGCATACATAACTAGAAGGTGTTGCACCCACCATACTAAAGGAAACCACCCTCTTGTTAGGTTCCTCTGCTATTGCTTGCGAAATTTTTACGATATTGAGAGCAGAGTCTCCTCTAAGGGCGACTAATAATGGTTGTGTTTGTGAGAATGGACTAATTTACTGGCTGGAAATATTTGTTTCAGAGCACCTATATAGTGTGCATATCGGCCAATAAACAGACATGGCTTTCCATTGAGGATTGGTCGTTACCCTTAAAGAGAGTAGTTCTCCAGATGAACGAGATGCAGTTACATTGGAATTAAAGAAATTCTTCTTACAGAGTCGATTACATTTGATCTTAGCAGCGATCCATATCTTCATGATACACCGGGCTAACACTCTTATATGACTAAAACGCAGATGCTTGTTAACGCTGCCTATGAGTTTTTCATTAGTAGACAAGGGAAGAACAATGCGTGGTAAAACATATGAAATACTCTCAAACTTCGTAGCAATATTTAAAGCGTTTGATTCCGAAACGTTTCTTGACGATATAAATGCTGGGTTCTGGAGCTCATTTGTATTAGAATGTCTAATAATTCGTTTAAGATCAATTGTGAGAATATGACTTGATATAGAGAAGAAAAGTGAATAGCATAATGGTGGGAAATGATCAAATATTATCTCTGGATTGGAAAGCCTCCCAAAATTTCTAACAAAAACAATATTATTCTCTAGATAAGATGCTAATAGCTATTATCATTTATGACTGGCTGCAAATGCATTCCAAGATGAGATGATGGTTCCCAAGGATTATCAGAGCTATTACATGAATTTAAAAATACTTGAATGGGCTTGCATCTTGTTCTTATTTCCATCGGATTTTGTTACTTATTGCGATTAGAGAACATTGGAGGTAAGTAGAGGCTAGTCTTTAGTTCATTAGCAGATCTTAAGCTCAAGAAGCTGGGCTTGGAGCTTTGGAACAGTCGGATGGAAGCCATCGGCATTCCTCAAGAACATATTCAGGAAGCACTACAGGAATCCATAATTAGAAAAGCGAAATCAAACGAGCACATGGAAACACACAAACAATCTACTTAATCAAAATAATGGAGATAAACTGTTAATTGCTATCAGAGCTCCACGTTAAAGTCACGATTACCATGGCCCATAATAATTTCTACGGTGGGTGCGAAATAAAGGTGCTGCATTTGGTAAGTAACCCAAACGTAACCGAGATATTCTATATATAAAAACGCATGTTGTTTTCATACGTAAGCGAACAATGGCGTGTTTAACGTATCGAACCATTTAATAGACTACAAGGTACCCAGATAAAGCAACCTTCGCTGTGACACTAACACCAAGTGGATCGTGGATACTTTCATTGAATCAGGAAAGTATAAATGACTTGGTCCGTATGCAGGTCTGCGACATAAACTTCCTATTTTGGTTGAGATATCCGGAACACTGATAAGCAATTATGGGTGCAAAGAGATCAAAGATATTTATAAATGTATGTGTATATATATAGACAGCAAAGAAGGGTATCGTATCAAGTATTTGCACGATATAAATTATATACTTTGAATACGGTTTGACACTAAATTATAGCAAAAAATAATTCCTGCTTCTAATGGAACTTTAGTGTATAATATTAAGCGAGAGACAATTCATCCCCTTATAATTATTTCACAGTATTAAAAAGAGAAGATCGAAAAAGATAGTTAACCAAAGATGCTTGTAATTAGTATAATTTTAATATGCATAACAGCTATTGCCTTTTACACATCGCCAAAAAAGTTCAAGGACTCATACATTTCAAAATTTAATGACAAGTTTAGCAAGTATTTTAGGACACCCAACTCTACTCCTGCTCTGTCAAGAAAGCCATCCTACAGCTCAAATGAGCCATTAAAAGATCCAACACCTTTAATGATTACTCCTGATCAAGTCAAAAATTATGATGATAGACCATGGAGACCATTCAGATGGCCCTATCACCAAACTATGTCCATTTTCAAGTTGGATATGAACCACTGGCTCGACATGGATAAATACTACTGGCGCTACATTGAAGAGAAGAAGAGAATTTGGATGACTTATGGAAAGGAGAATATTGACTGGTTACCTGAAGGGTACGAGCCATCCTTTGAGTTGATGCAAATTGTTACTGACCACATGTTAAAAAGGTACCCTTTGTTGTTCACTTTAGTCGAAGACAAAGGTGAAGCCGGTGGAAAAATCGTCTACAACGAGTTAACTAAGGAAACCTTGGACATGACTCTCCCATTAAAGGAACAACCATTATTATACGTTTCCAAGATGGCTAAAGAAGACTTCTATGTTGTTTTAAAGAACCCTAAAGATGACTTACATTACCTTGTTGCTGCTGCAGTTCCTTTCCCTGGTGGATCTTTTGGAATCGACAGCAAACTCGGCCAGCACTTGGATGTAATCCACGAAGACGTTCCATACTATAAGGAAAAGTTGAAGAGATCGATGGAAAGATGGTTTGACAGATTAACTCCAAACGATCCGGTGGAAAGAGCCTCATGGTACATCTCATGGGATCACAAATTAAAGGTTAACAACGTTTACCAGTTACCTAAATTCGTACCAGACTTAAAGGCAGATATGGAATCCATGGATCCAAAGGATTTTAACGTAAGAGTGGAAAGACAAACATTAAGAAAGTTACCAAAATCTGGTGCCATCATTTTCACTAACCATCCAGTGTTCTACTCCATTGAAGAAATGAAGGACGAGCCATTAGTTCCAAGCTTGATTAGAAAGATTTTGTATGAAGGACCACAAGATATCATCAAGTATAAGAATTTCGATTTCTTTAGAGACTACATAGTGGGTTATTTGGATAGTTTGGTAAAGAGGCAGATTGATTTGGGTATTATCCTGGAAGACACTCCGTTGAAGACCTTACCAACTTATCCATTTGCACACTGGTCCAAGACCGATTTTGACTTGGTCAATGGATGGAACAATCCAAAAGAAAAAGTGAACTACTTGCAGAAGGCCAAGGAAGAAAAAGTCCATAAGAACCAGTAGAGAAAAGAAGAATTATATATATAGATATAGATATCAAATACTACACACCCCATACATATATACAATGCTATAGATAGGTCACCAATATAAGATAACAGGCACAAAGAAATGACAGCGATTTATCGAGGTACTCATCCATACACCACGAAAGGAAACCACGTGAAGTACTCTTGGTACGTTCAGTTTGTACCTGGTACATTGAGTCTGCGAGTAGCTAGTGATACAATATGCAAACCAGATTTAGAATGACCGTATACGGCTTCTTCCGACGACTACAGTGTGTATCGGGATCTTAGTCCGTGTTTTTGATAGGTGAAGAGGAGATTACGTAATGAGGCTAGCTAAAAATTGTGACACTCTATGACGAATAGCATATATGCTCAAAATTTCACCTGGTTGTCGTGATAGGTATGTGCCAGAGATCAAAACCTATGTGTTGGGCCCTATCTATCGCTGAGGTGAACTTTTCCACATACTCTCAGAAAAGGAACTAAGAAGAGAAAAGAAAAGAAAAATCCTATGAGCATGGAACTAACTAACCTAAAAGTAGATCTGCAGCACTTACATGACACATGACTTGAACTATTCCAATTATTTTTAATTTTTATTGCCCTGTGCACTTCTGTCCCCATATGTAGATCTCCTCACTTTGACAAGGTTGCCTGTCCAAAATATGAAATTGTTGCAATTGACATGAAACGAGTGAAGAATACCGCCCCACATACATATGCATGGACGAACAAAAGGTGAAATTTATACAAATGTATATGCGGGAATCACTGTAGACTACAACTCTTACCGTACGTACTCTGCTACTCTCTACATAACTAAGTTAGAACCTGTTTGGTCTACCTAGATAAGATTATAAAAAGAAACTGCGCGGTGGCACTGTAGGACGGAATTCGGGATCTTCTAAAACCGTTCCTGATTGCGACATTAGTTAGCGTAGGGCGCTAAATTCTTAATTGAATTTGCTTGGGTTACTGATATGAAATTTCAAGTTTTCTCTGTTCTCTGCTATTGGCACTGGACTTATTTAGATAGACATATGTGCATATTTAATCTTTGTATCTAAAAGTTGTTTTTTTTTTTTTTGGTTCTTCTTTCACCGCATGTATTATACAAGGACGTTGCATTAGACTTAGCTTTATATCATTACTCCGGTTACATTTCCTTAGGGCTTATTGGACGTTTAACGGTTTTCTTAGATTTTTCATTGGCATGCTGCGGACTTCCATGTCAGAAATCCAGGTGCGAGAGGATTCATCCATTCACTCTCATAATCCACAAGATGACTACTTGGAAATAGACTCACAGGAAGGTGAGCCAGATGATGAATATCCTGAGGGTGGGCTGCGGGCGTATTTGGTTTTGGTCGGATCATTCATCGGATTGATAGCTAATTTCGGTATGCTTAATTCTGTAGGAGCTATCCAAACCTATATCTCTATGAACCAGCTTTCAAGCGTTAAGTCGCTGACAGTGTCATGGATCTTTTCGATCTATTTTGCATTAGCGTATTTTGGTGGGATAGTTGTTGGGCCGTTTTTCGATGTTAGAGGTGCCACCATCCCATTGGTTGGAGGTTTGATCCTCATCGTTGGCGGGTTCATAGCAGTGGCCAACTGTACTCTGGTTTGGCAGTTTATTCTCTCATTATCACTTTGTGTTGGGATTGGTAACGCACTTTGCATAACTCCATTGGTTGGAGTGATAAGTCATTGGTTTTACTTGAAAAGAGGTCGGGCCATTGGACTTGCTACCACTGGTGGTTCAGTTGGTGGTATCATTATCCCCTTGATGCTCAGAGGGTTGTATCCAAAAGTTGGCTTTTCGTGGGCTATTCGTATTCTAGCACTTTTCAGTCTTGTGTGTATGGTAATTTCCATAGTGTTGGCTAAGGGTAGATTATCACTTGTGCAAAGGGAGAAATCTAAGGAAAAGTCTAGTACCAAGACAAAGAAAAAGAAGTCTGTGCCCGGTAATATAGACCTGGCTGACAAAGCTAGTTCTGTGATCACGACAACCTCTCCTCCCCTTACCCCCACAGATGATATATCCTTGCATACTTTGACAGAAAATCGCCATGAATCTTCACCTGCCAACAAGTTTAAGAATCTAATTGGTGGAAAAGATGTCAGGTACTTCAACTTTGCAAACTTACTTGACGTGAAATACTCGCTTCTTATTGCCGGCGTATTCACTGAAGAACTTTCGTTGATGTTGATTGTTACGTATTTTGCTTCCTACGCAATTGCGCAGAATGTTTCCGAATCTAACTCCTACTTATTGTTGACTGTCTTCAATGCAGCTGGTGTCCCTGGGAGATGGTTGCCAGGGTATGCATCGGATATCATCGGACATTTCAATGTAATGATCCTTATGTTGGTTGGACTTTGCCTTTCCATCTTCTTACTATGGCTCCCATTTGGAAGCAACCATGGGGTATTGTGGGCATTTTCTGTATTGGGTGGATTCTTTTCATCGTCTATTTTGTCCCTTACTCCGGTCTGTTTGGGGCAAATCACACCTGTATCCAAATTTGGTGAAAGATATGGAATGCTCTATTTCTTTGTGAGCATCGGTAATTTGTTTGGTTTACCTATTGGGGCTGCGATCATTGGTTCCGGATCCAAGCACAACTACGATATGTTTGTAGTTTTATGTGGTATATTGGCCGTCGTGGGTAGTCTATGCTGGCTTGGCAGTAGGTATTGCATAGCTGGGCTTCAATGGAATATTAAAGTATAAAGGAAAAGTATTTATTTAGGAAGGATTTTCGTATAGACTAATTGTAAAACATTTTATAAACTGATTTAAAACGATATGTATTAACCTATTTACTTTTATTTTCTTTGTCTTGCATTATGAATTGCTCTTCCGGCAGTAGATCCTGTGGAACTTCCTCCAGAAGACCCGATAGCTTCAGCAGGTGGTGCACCCTGTTGCGGTACTGGCTTCCCAGTTCTCACTTCTTCGAATTCACTGGCAAAGTCTGGTGCAACCCATGACAAAATGTAAGGCGCAGCCATAATACTACAACACACACCGAAAATAATCGTGTACATGGTGTTGGCAAAGATGAAACCGAATGGACTATTCAAAACCATGTCCCAAAGGGAACCCAGCTTCACCTCATAATATTCCTTAACGGAGCCTACTTTAATCAGAAGCGGAGTAGTTGAAGATCCAACCACCTTTTCAGATGTAACGTTATAGCTCTCCTTGTGCAAAAGTTCCTGGTATGCACGGACAACTCCTTCATCATCAACGATAACTCTAAATCTTTCTGGGTTCAATTTGAAATCGTAGGAACTGACAAGCAATTGATATTCGCTCCCTGGGACTAATTGGTCGAAAGAAAATTCAAAGTTTCTATTTAATGGTGCATCAAATACTTTGAATTCCTTATTGGTTTTAATTGGGATAAGAGAAGCTTTGATTCTGGACTGATAATTTATTCCATTGAGTACTCTAGATGGCTTCCCTTGAGCTTCCTTTTGAGCGTCAAGGTACTCACTTGGAAATCCATCAATTTTACCGAAAAGTGAAGGAGACTTTGCAGCAGCAATTGAAACATTCAAAAGCAACAACAAGGTACCAATAACAGTATTGAAAATCATTGCTAAGGAATGGAATTGGAAAGGAAGATGGAAAGAAACGGGATCTTACCAACGCCTGTCTAGCTTGAAATTTCCGGGGCCAGGTATGTGGTGGACGATGTTGTCACGTGACTGATCACGTTAGCTAGCAATCCGATGTGTACCCAGCGTACGGTAGCTAGCTTTCGTGGGTGTATCACTAGTATAAGCATCATACAGCCACTAAAAAGCAGCTTGTCGTATAAACAAATATGTGTCACCGGATAAGTTTAGATGTAATTGGATATATGTATTTTTACATACATAATACGTTCTAAATTATGTATATTTGCTCTTGCAAATGGCATAGTTAGGTAGGAACCTAAATCTACTTCTATTAAGTGAGAAGCTCTTGCTTTACTACCTTGAACATGCAACTTAATCCATTTATATGTGTACCAATTTTACCAGCTTCTGTGCTTTACCGCCATTTTTCACGCATCCTATCTCACCAGCATGCCTGCAGTAGTTTACCTTTAGATTAACCATTCATCATCTCTTGATCACCACTGTATCTTGCAACCTACTTGCCAGTGCTTTACCCGGACAACTCCAAAATTTTCCAATTCCTCAGTATTTAACAAAATTTATGAGTGGAAAATTTTCAAACCTTTTTCTCTTTTTCTTCTTTATTGTACACGTATGTGTATTATTGTAGGGCATCTGTTCTCTTGATGGAAGGATTTATCGTTCCATCTGTTTTCTACGGCAGCTGCTCTCTACAACACATACAAGAGTAAACTAGTCAGGTTTAAGTCAAATTAAACTCGGGTAGTCACGGAATTTGCGGGCGTTGCTGCGTTAGTGTCTCTTAGATTGACAAGTCTTCTAGATAACATTCCAGCCGTGCATTCTAGCCTTTCCAAATATTTAATACTTTATTCTACAATTTTTTTGTTTTGTGTAGCCTTTTTATTGTTTTCGATTATCTACACTTGGTTACTTTTTCTGATTCTCCCTACTAGGTATTCACCTATTGAAATCAGTACACCCCCACTTATCATAACAATATAAACCGATTGAAATTAAAATTAGCCCGAAAAACTGTTCTCTTGTAATATGACTGTACCAGGATCCATTGCTTTCGATTCCGACTGCGAATATAATGCTAACTGTAATCAATACAATTCTTTTCATCATTGATGCAATGGAGTATGACAATGCTGGGATCAGTCCAAGCAAATGGAATGATAATAAGGTCTGAAGGAAATGTGATAATGAGTCGAAAAATACCAATATAAGCAAGCTAATACTTTCACTTAAAGTGTCAATTGTACTCTCGTTAATAATATTTCCTGTGCTCGAATCTGTTGAAGTTGCTGCTGCTGCTGCTTCTGCTGCCTTGGTGGTGAATGCTTCAAAAATCTCTGGTAATTCTCGCGTTAAGAACCCCCCAAATGAAAATATAAAACCAATTATAGAACAATATAATATAATTGTCATTTTGTCGGGCTTCTCGTAGGTATCATTCGTAGATGCTGTTGCACCGCCAACAGCAGACAAGAAAGGGTTATTTATTTCTTGATTATTCTGTTGGACGGCTTGATTGTAGGACGAATAATGATTCTGTTCTTCCTCTTTCTTGACATCGAGCCTCAAATCTGATGTAGAGTAAGGTAACTTAATTGAACCTGTTCTTTGTCTTACCATTTTACTAGGGGAGAAATTGAAAAACGAACTATTACCTGGGGAATGCGGTGGAGTCACAACCGGGTTTTCATTATTGACCCTTACTTGAGGTGCAGTTGAAATCTTTTCAGAGCCGGTTCTCAACACCAAGGATTTGGGGTTGGTGCCGGGAAGTGCATCCCAGGTCACCAACAACTTCAGATATATGTTTTGCGCTGCATATGTTATAGCGCTCAATAAACAAAATATCAAACCCTTTAGCTGATAGTAGTCAATACTGGGTAATATGTAGGACGTAGATGTAGTTGAATCCTGGTCTACAGTATCAACTTTCTTGGAGTGAATCGCGTCCGACAAGATCATGAGTAGAACACCAAACAACAAAGGCACAAGCAGTAGGTACGTAACCAATGGCAATTTCACCCCGTAGACTATTCTGTACCCTGCCACTATCAACAAGGGAGACAATGCCTTAACACTAGACACAGTAGCCAAGGAAATTAACGAAGTTGCATTCAACAGGAATATTTTCCCCACAAGCAGAAAAAGTCCCATAGGTAAAATTTGAGCAAACTTAACTCTATTGAAGATTTTTAAACTTTTATTTGTATCATTGCCCTTACTACCGGAATTAAGTACAAGTGAAGGTGGTTCGACGGGAACACTTCCCTTTGGGAAATACCTCGAGGCAAACTCTGGATATTTGTTAGCAATCTCAATAAAGCAATATGAGAGGGTACCACCAATGAAAAATTGACACAGCAGCAAGAATAGCGGGTATGTGAACTTAAACAAGATCACTTTGGAAAGCTGCGAGGTTATCGACGATATAAGGTACCAAAGCAAGCAGGTTAGCACGGTTTTGGTTGGAGTAGGCGGCAATATTGCCTGGAATGCTTCAAGACCATTTAGGTTCATTTGTACAGTGCAAAAAACAGAGAAATACGAGAAGTGAAAATTTGGCAAATGATATTGAAATTGACCTAAAACAACGATCAAGTAGGCACTACTTAGTTTTAGTTATACGTTTATACGCTCTCGAGATTATATTTCTCTATTTATATGGTGAACACTTGGGTAAACCTGGCTCCGTTATGGTAGACGTTTTACTTTCACGTATGTGTAGAAGCTAAATATATTTATATGTACAGGTTTTGAACACTTGCCCCTTACTTTAAAATATTCATTAACCGAATGACATACTAGGCGGAGATACCAAGAAATGACAGGTCTAATTATAGCTCTTTGTTAAGGAATAATGAAGATAGGTGTTGGAATGTGGCTAGTTACTGGATTATATGCTGAATAGATTGGTCTTTTCGGTCTACAGGGAGGTCGATCCTTTTTATATTCTACTGTATTCTGCTACATGATAAGTGAGATCTAATCATAAATTCGTAATACTCTTTAAGTAATGCTAATCTTTCCATACACTACATCAATGCATGCGTTTTCTTTTGATGATTATTATTCTTTGGGAAGAGAGGTCGATGTTTACCACTCATACACTCTACCAGTAGAGTCTCCAATAATGACATTAACTTCTCCTCTTGCTAGCCTGTCGTCAGGATCAATTTCAGTATATTGTAGCACTTCTAATGCAGTCGGAGTTCCAAGGCAAATCTTTCCTTGGGATTGGCTGATTTTTCTAAAGTCCCATTTTCCATCTTCACAGCTGAGAGAGTAGATTTCAATTACACCATCGCTTCGACCAATTCCAATCAACTCACAAGACCAGTATATATGATCCTGGCCCGTAAACGAGCAACTTCCAAATTTGATAGTAGTGTAAGTAAGATTCTGATCCAACTGTAAATTGGAAGATACCACTACATCTCCGTTGATGGTATAGAGAACCAAAGCTCCAGACTTATTCAAAGTACATATATTACCAGTATCATTGGAAATGGAAATAAAATCTGGTTGGTTTCCGTTAATAAATCTTCTGATGAATTTTAACCTTGCTAAGTCCCACAACATGACTGTTCCAGATATATCCAAGCTAACTGCAACCTTATACGTTTTACTGCATTGTAAGTCTTTAATAGGTTGAATATGTCCACGTAAAATTCCAGATACTTCCAAAGCGTTATTTTTCTTATTGTGTCTCCATACGTTAATAAGCCCGTCTTGCAGTCCTGCCAATATCGTCCTATATCCAATCTGAATGAGACTTGTTATATTAGCCAGGTGGACATTTAAGAAGACAGTTTTGTTTACAATCAATGATCCTGAGCCCCAAGCTGCCTTTCTGATTACTAAATCATTTTCACAAGTGATAAATTTGGGTCTTCCAATCCAGCCATTACCATTGTTCAGTCTTCTTGATTTTGTGGATTTCTCAAGTTTGTCTATAGGGCTGTATCTTGTTTTGGATTCAAAGATAATTTTAGCTTCAAAACTTCTAGGAGTGGTCAAGTAATAATTCGGGATGTTTAATATGTCCTTCATTGGATGTGGTTTATTGAATATTTTTCTAGGGGTTTGCCCAAAGTTATTTATCATTCCTATAATTGCTCTCTTTTCAACTTCGTCTTTCACGCTGTCCAAATTAATTGCACCATTGTAGGATAAATGATGGAAAACATTTAAATTTTTAACTGCTTCTATTCCACTTTGTTTGTGACCAAATATTAATTCAATCCAGAGATGTAGCTTACCAGAAACGAATGGCAGCTCTAAAGCTTTTCTATTCATCTCAATGAATATTTTGGGATCATTTTTACTCCAAGGTGGCAATTGAACGTCATTAACAGAATCACCATTTTGCAATTTCCCAAATTCGAAATGGTTATGATTAGTTAAAAATTCTGGGAGATAAAAGAATTCTGGAGTCAATTCTCTCACGTCGGTTGTGTTATCTTTGGATGCAGATTTCCAGGCTCTTTCTAATGAATTAAATAATCTTTCAGCGTGATCAAATCTTCCTCCTTGAAGTAATAAATATGATTGCACGAAAGGTTTCATTCTAATTAAATACGAAGTTACAATCATAGCGGATGAATAATGTGTGCCATAGTGGAATGGTGGGTTCACCGATACATCTCCTTCCGCTAATGCTTCATATCTTTCTTTAAATTGATTAGCCCTATCACTAGTTTGAGCACCCATGGGTTTCGATAAGTCTCTGAAAGTTTTAGGGTTAGATAAATCAAGTGTCTCACTTGTATAATCAGCAATTACCCAAGGAAATACAGGGTATTGTGTAAGATCATTAAAAGTCCTGCCTGCCAATGTATTGATTATCATTAAATAATAAAAATTTGACATTTCTCCCTGTCGCCACTTATTTGTAGCAAGTGTAAGAGAATCTGTGAATGACGAAGTCAAGAAATCGAGTAGACCTCCACTTCCACCAAAGCTACTATTATTCGAAGCTCCATTTCCATTTCCTCCATTTCTAGAGTTGGAACCTGAAGTATTATTATCTCCACTACTGCCACCACCTCCAAACAATTTGGAAAATGAACTGACCAGTAGTTGCAGCTGTAAATTGATGATGGGTTGCTGTTGCTTATCATGATTATTATGATTTACAATACCATTCAAAGTTTTGAAAATAGAGTCCCTTTCCTTTGTTGAAAGGCATGTTATCAAAATACTTGCTCCGTCATTGAAAAACATCTCCAACGCAACTTCTCTTAACAAAAATTGACGTTTGGTTATATACGACAATTTATCGAGGCTCCAAGTTTTACTCTTATGTGAATTGCTATCTGAATCTGCATAAGTAGATTTAGATCCTTTGGATTGACTGTTAACTAGCTGTAAATATGGATCTCTCAAAGAAATAGGGGCATCTGAAATTTCAATTACTCCACCTCCATCAAGACTATGGAAATAATTTTCAATCAAATAAAGGTGTGAATTTCCTAAAATCATCAAGCTTTCAATAGGCGCTAAGCCATTTATTTGACTAATATTCCACAAATTGGCTATATGATCACCCACAAACAACGAACGAATTACCTTTCTATTCTTGTCTGTTGGCAAGTCTTCAACCATTTCGAAGTCATCCAGGTGGATCGTATTCACCAGCTTATTATCCTCGTCGATGACTTCCCAGTCAATCTCATCTAACAGGATTGAATCAGAAGACTTAAGATTTACGCCTTTGAATGGGGTTTGGGGCCCATTTACGCCACTCTTGTTCGGATTAAGAGTCAACGATTGAGCAAAGATCTTACTATCAATACTTTCGCGACGGCTTCCACCTTCTCCTTGTCCCGTCTTCACTGGAACTGTCATGTTATATCCTAGTTTTTCAGATTCACTCAATTGATCTTCAACTACCATGCGTTTTTTCATTCTATGTGCACCTTCAATATAATCTAAAACATATTTCGCTCCTCTCTCGTAAGCGTCAATATCAACAAGTCTTGACATTTCTATTTCAATGTTATGATAACTACTGATTCTATATTGTAAATTCTCCTGTTGATCTTGAATTAATCTATTATATTTTAAGGCTTCGTCTTCAACGATATTTTCCTTCAATAGTTCACAGTCTCTCTGACAAGATTCAACATAAGCATTATTCTTCCAACTCATTCCATCGCCAATAACAGTAGCCATATCTAGGACATTTAACTTGAGGTGTTCCTTGCTGACTTTTCCCCTAAGTAATTGCAAATTCTTGAGAACGATGTGGCGAAGTGTTGAATGTCTTTGTATGTACTTCAATGAGTCTTCGTCATTTTTTGTAGCAAGGATCTCCAAAAATTCAATAACTGCTTTAGTATCGGAATCCACATTACTACTTGATAGGGAGGCAAAACGATCTTGCTTTGAAAGATAGCACGTACGAAGTAGATTGAAAAGGTTGTTAACCAAACTTGGGGAAACATTGGGTAGCTTTAAAAAATTACCTAACAAGATTGTAATAAAATCAATCAAATTATTCTGTTTGAGCACTTGCAAAATGGGTACCAATTTGTATAATAAGGACGTTATGAGTGAATCGTATTGTATCTCCAAATCGCCACTTCCCACAAACTCCTTTTGAGCTATCTTAAGAATGATTAGAGGTCCTAGGTTATTTATCAACTTTGACGACCTTTTGGAATCTATTTCAATGATAGACAAGCAACAGTCGATAAAAACTTCTAAATCTTTTGCCTCGATCACGTATCCTTGATTCAAATACTCTTCGAGGTAAAAATTCAACAATTCAATGCTGCCATGAATAAAATTTTTATATTCCTCATCCAACTTTGAAATACTTATGAATTCATATATGTGTTCAAATATTATTGGATAGATTGCGTCAAGAGCTAGTTTCTTACTGAATTCTTTCAATGAACGGAAAAGTTTAAAAATTTTTGAAGGGTTTTCAATCTCACTTATAAATACTGAGGAAACTATTCCACGAAGCTTGGAATAAGTTGCTTGAAATTGAGAACTCAAATCTTTATCAACTTCTTTGTTTTTAATAATTTTGACTTGTCCAATCAACTCAAGCACTCCATCTAGCCATATTTTGGTACGATAATACTCATGTAGCTGTGAATTATTTCCTTCAAAACCCTTCTGCAAAATGTCGGAATAAAGGTTAAGAAAGTGAATTAAATCAAAGGAAAGAGTAGCGGCCGGAATCGATCCTCTTCCTATGCCTACCGCATTTCCTTTATTCAAAGATTTTAGGGATTTTGGGCTGGTGAAAGGACTAGACATCCTACTTTGAGACGTTAAAGAGTATGCACTACTTATGGCCATATTATTCAAAATCATCAAGAATTCTGGCATTATTAATTTCCCTCCACTATCAAATGCTGCCCTATAAATGGCTTTGACAATATCATCGTCTGACCACCAATCCTTCAAGTAGTGAGTCAAGACATCCACACCATGATTATTCTGGAAGAACCTGTGCATCGTGTTTGGTCCCAATACAGTCAATAGCTTAATGAGTAGCTGTAACCCACATAAGGTGATTTGTTTTGAGTAAGCATTGTTCTCGCTGTACCCAAGTAGTAACAAAATCCAATGTATCGATATTGATTTGGAGAATTTCTTTAATACTTTTGTCGATGAAGTTTCTGTGAGTAGTTGTGTCAATGTTTGGAGAGTTAACAACTGTGGGGTTTGGAAGAAATATATTGAATAAATCGTATAGAGCGAAAGGGACCTAATGGATTCAATTGAAGTATCATTTTCGAAAAGTACAAACAAGGCTAGGGCAGCAGAAGAAGTTGGCGACGATGTCCAAACATTTTCTGGCTGCTTTCTTGTGTTGTTACCTATATTGAAACCATTTTTTGAGTTTGGAGTAGAAGGTCTCTCAAGTGCCGTTGAATTGATACCCAAACCCAAGTGGGGAGGGGTCGATGGCTTTAATCGCTCAAGACAATGACCATTGCATTTCATAATTTGGATAAATCTCCCCAAAACTCTCAATCTATGAATTTCATTCAAGTTAAAATCAAAGTATCTTGCCTTTTTGTTCATCAATAATTCAAAATGCCTAAACCATTTCTCTCTCACTTCTCCTCCTTCTCTGACAAAAATATCATTTAAAATCAAAGTTCTATAACCAATTGGATTTAAAATGATGGAGTCAAACTCGTCATAAATTCCAAAACTTGATAACAATAAACTCAAAATTTCAGGCTCTATCTTACCGCTGTTCAGTTCTCTATACTGATTTAAGAGTAAAAGGAGTATTCCATACCCATTTAGGTCTTCAAACTCTCTAGCAAATCTCCAATTTGTATTGAGGAGGCAAAACAAAAGTTTCAAGGAGCTTGAAAATCCTTCAACTTGCTTTTCTTTCTTCTCCTTCTTCTTCCGTGAATTCAATTCAGACAACTTAAGAAGTAAAGGAGTACCACCAATAGCAAAAAGTGATGTATGAATTGATAAAGAAGAATGATAAAGCAAGCTTGAAGTTGGTCTTGTGCTCGAAGTGAGTGCAATGTTCCCCGCTGTATCAAACAAAACACTATCCTGACTTGGTTTATCCACAGCCAAAAAGTTGACCAAAGAGTTGATGTCGATATACGACGATGTTGCCGATGATGAGGATGAGGATGATGTTGCAGGGTAAGAAACCGCAGAAGCGGCAGAAGAAGCTGATGTGGACGACATTGAGGAAGGTCTTGCAGACTCGTTTTCAGTTTCATTTACAGCATTGCTCATATCATCATTCCTTTTACTTGTTCCGTTTCTGAATCGGCGGCGAGAGTCCTTTTCAGAGAGTGGCGGGCTACCTCTGATTTCTCTCACCTTCAATGCAAAATTAACTAGTCCACTAAATGTTAATTGATTTAAAAGGTGGAATATGTTTTCGTTCGTGACCTGTTTATAATCCCAGCTATAGCCTATCCCTAAGTTGTATAGTAAATTTATCCAAGCTGGTGGAAGTGCCAAATTCAAAACGGTCAACTGGCGTAAAAGCAATTCATCCTCGTTTTTTATGAATTCATTTTCATCATATTCATTATCACCTATGTATATTTTGTTCCACGTATGAATAACTCTGTAAATTTCTGGGCAAGGAATAGACTCACTATAGTCTCCGTCAATGAACAAGTTTAAGTTCTTATATCCATCGTAGGTAAAAGTCAAATGAGTGAAACCTTGATTTTTAGGTTTAAACTGAATCTGCTGGTTAAATGAGAATTGCATTCTAGAGTTGGATTTGTTGTTCAAAAGTTCAATCCTGAACTGTTTGTTGTTTAATAGTTGTACCTTGAGGTACGAAGAGTCTAGCGTTGTATTTGAAGACGCTATGGTGAATAATGTGGATAATGTATAGGAAGTGTTCGTATTCTCGTTATCAAAGTCAGCAGATGTTGATGACGATAATGATGGAGAAGGCGATGAGTTGGATGACGATGATTTACTGGAAGTCTTTATCTTAAACCATCCATTGATCGATAGCAATTTCAGAGAAGTGTTGTGATCAATTTCAAAAGGCAATGCAATGGACTTTCTCTGGAAGTCTTGGAATATGAAGAAATCGAACTGGCTAGGGTAGTAAGCGAACAATTGGTTAACTGTGTCTAAAAGAGTTAGCTTGGAGGTAGCTGACAAACCACTATACTTATTAAACATTGGTATGATCAATCTTCGAACCAGTTCCACGGAACTTCCGAATTCAAACAAGCTGATCAAAATCTTATTAAGTTGACTAAGTATGATGGGGTTTGGTATTTCATTTTTGCCTAATAGTTTAATCAAATATTCAATTACACAATCGTGGATGTTTGCCTTGTTGTACTGGTATCTTATTCCATATGACGTCTGATTAGTCAAGTACAAGAGTATCTCTAAGATGATTATTTTGAAGTCAATGTATATTTCATCCTCTAGCGACTCAATGACTTGCAAGACATGGTTGAATTGGACAAAGGTGTCTTCGTGGATAATTTGTGGGGTAGATGTGTGCTTAATAGGAGGAGCGATGATGATTTCATCACTGACAACTTCATTCAAGCATATCTCATCAAGATTATCCGTCAACTCCACCTGCCAATTGTTTAGTAACTCGGTGTTGATGGCATAATCCAGTAGTAGCGTCTTGCAGATGTAATCGATCAACTCAATGTCGGGGTCTGTAGACATTGTAATGTGGATATCAAGGTTATTACAATTGGAGTATACTTTAAAAATAAAAAATAAAATAAAATTGAAGACACTAAAGGCAAAACGGACGGTAACTAAATTTTACGATAAGTTGCCGCTAGAAACGGATTTGATAATGCCTGGGGTAAGAGCTGTTTAGCAAAGCGAAAGTGATTTTTTTATTTTTAGCGATCCGGTACTCAAAAATTTAGTGGCAGTTTGTGCGCAACTATTTAGTGGCTAGTAGTTAGCAGGTAGTGGCCAGTAAGTCAAAAAATTTATTGAAAAGATAGGACAGAGTTGGCAAAGAGGATGAAAGAAGAAGAAGGAGTAATAATATAACAATAAAAGAAGAAGAAGAAGAAGAAGAAAAAAAAAAATATACAAGATAAGAAGAAGAAGAAGAAGAAGAAGAAAATCATACGAGATAAGAAAAAGTAAAAGAGTAGAAGTAGAAATGTGTGGATGTGAAATATGGATGTCTAAGGAAAGAGGAAAAGTTGGGGTAGAAAGGTGAACACCGGTATTAAAATTCTAAATGAGTTGTCGCTAGAAATGCCTGGGGTAAAAGTGTTGCTAGCGGGGCAGAGTATTTGATTTTTAGCGATCCAGTGCGAAAATATTAAGTGGCTACCAGTTAGCAACTAGTGCCTGGTAGTTAGTGCCTAAAATTAGTGCCTAGTATTAGTGCCTAGTATTAGTGCCCAGTATTAGTGCCTAGTGCTATACAAGAAATGAGAAAAGGTGGCAAAGATGAAGAAGAAGAATATGAAAACGCACTGATAAGATCAGAGTAATTGCGGAAATGCGTAAAGTGAAAAATACATGCGCAAGTCGATACGAAGTGATGGGGTAGGAAGGTGGAAAGCGGTGTTAAAATTCTAAATGAGGTGTCGCTAGAGATGCCTGGAGTAAAAGTGTCGCTAGCAAAGCAGAGAATTTGATTTATAGCAATTCAGTGCGCAACTACGTGGCTACCAGTTAGCAGTTAGTGCCTAGTGGTGGATCAGAAAATACATTGCAGTAGATAGAACAGTGGCGGCAGAAGAAGAAGAATAAGAAAACACACTGATAAGAGAAAAATTGCAAAAATGTGTAATGTGAAAAATACATACGCAAATAGGAAGAGATGGGCGTAGGAAGGTGGACATAAAAGAAGGAAAGGTTAAAGAAAAAATAGAAAATAAAGTAAAATAGACTTAAATAATATAAAACAATATGTGAAGCACATTGAAGAAACATTAGGAAGGAGTTGCGTATCGCTTAAAGCCCCACCTAAACCACTTTCTTTCCCTCAAAACTGTATGTGTTTGTTTGAGGTTTGAGGGTTTTTTTTCTAGTTGTGATGGTAATCTCGTAATGACGTAAATGAAATTTCGTCTTTAAACGGTAATATTATTCGACTTGTACTATAGAAAACCGTTGGTAGAGGGGCGTAACTATGTGAAGAAAGTGAAAAATTATTTTCATCAAGCACTTAGGGAGCTTTCCTTTCTTTTTTTTTTTCTCTCTCTCTGCTGCCTCATTATCTTTGCAATTATGCTGTGCTACCGCTGCAGACACTGTTGTTCCAACGAAGTCTACAAGTAAAATGCGGGCTGTTTTCATTTTAGTGCATGAAATTTCGAGAAGTCGACCAAATGCAGGACCAACCGTAATGTACGTAGGTAGGGGAAGAGTGAAAGTAGATAAAAAAAGAAAAAAATAATAATAATCATGTAGAAAGCTGAGTCTAAAAAGGGTTATAATTACTTTAAATTCTGAAAATTTTCTTCTCTTGCTTGCTAAGAATATAAATATAAAGATCCTGAAAAGTGAAATTTCTAAATTCACAGATTGACAAAAAAAAAGTAAAAGGATAGTAAGCTAACTTATAACTAAAAGCAAAGCAAATTTAGTCGGTGTCAGAATTGCGTCACTAAATTCTCAATTTTTCAACTATACGGGGTCTCACCACAGAAGATTTTACGCGTTGATTGCGAGGCAAGATTGACTTTTTTTTTTTTTTTTCCCACTGTATTTTTAGCCCTACTGTGTCTTTTTTGATTTTCTTCTTTTTTCTCTCACAAAAGCATAAATCATTCTTTGATGTTTGATATTTCAGAAGAAGAAGGAGCAAACTTACCTGATCTAAGGGATATGGAGCTAAATAGTGATACATATAGCAGCGGAAATAGTGAGGCTGGAGGTGCAGATACTGCTGCTATGACCCCATCCACTCCGACAATTTCCAGCCCTGATAATGCCCATACCCCATCTTCGTATATTTTAGTGCCTTCTACTGCACATACTTCGGCTGAGGGTGCTGACAATAAAGATACTGGTGATGACATCTATGATAACAATAATAAATACAGTGAGAGCAACAGTGGTAGTGGACATGCTGGTGATAGTGCTGCTGCTGCTGCTTCTGGTGCTAGTGGTGCTGCTGCTAGTGGTGCTGCTGCTACCCCCACCAATATCTCGTCCTCATCTCACTCCTCTCACTCTACCCCACTAAATCTTGGACCCAATAATTCTGCATCAACTATTTCCACAGACTTCAACAATAACGATGATATTGAAATAGCGATCCCTGATGACGATCTCAAGCAAAGAAGATCGACGTTGGCCAGTCTCTTGGATTCTGCCACCTCCGCTTCCAAGGAGGGTGATATTTGGTACTTAATCCCAAGAGATTTTTTGGAAGATGTCCTCAATTTACCGGTTGAATCTTTTGAAGATTTAAAGCATGAAGTGGGGATCTTGGATCTAACCAATATTGTTGACAGAAATGGAATTCTTTACCCTGAAGCTGACGAGCCTGTTGATACTTACAATATCCCACCAAAGGTATTCCAGCATTTAACTGAATGGTTTGGTGTTAAAGGGCAGCCTGTTTCTAGAGCTTTGATTTTCAATCAGCAAACAGGAAGGAAAGAGGTAGAAAGATTCCCCAGCTACTTCCACATACATACTCTAAAGAAGTCAGGTGGCTCTACCGGTACTGGCAGTAACACTTTGTATTCATCATCTTCGTCGTCGTCGTCCACTTCGCTTGCACATCTGAACCATGGCCATATCGTAAGTAATCACAATGGGGTCTTTTGCTCAACCACTGGTACATTCTTGGATCTTTTCGAGGCCATACGAATTGTATTTTTGAAGGTGCCGAAGAGGAAATCTAATGCCAATGCCAATTCACAACAATCGAACAACGCTATCTTAAACTTTAGAGTTTGGTTCATCTCCACTGATTCCCTCCCACACGTAATCCTGATTCAACAGTTCATCAACGATGTCCCCAAAAAACAATTGGTCTTACAAAATCGCTACAATCAAAGATTGAAGGACCAAGGTTTAAATTCTTCTGAGTACCATATTTTGGTTGAATTGAAAGATACTCAAAGTGGACCCTTTCCAATCGACAACTATTTCCAAAGCCTTGTTAAATCTGGAGGAGACATAAATAACCAATTTGATCTAAACTGGATATTGCAAAATGGTGGTCAATCTGGATTGACCAACTTGGGAAACACCTGCTATATGAATAGTGCATTACAATGTTTGGTTCATATACCTGAGATTGACTCATACTTCTTTTATAATATATTTGAACAGGAGTTGAATGAGAGTAATCCTTTAGGATATAAGGGTCAAATAGCGATAATGTTTGGCAAATTATTGAAAAAATTGTTCGACCCCCAAGAACACCCGGTACCAAAGAGCAATGCCAATGGGCGCTTTTCATATAGTAATAATGTATCAGTATCTCCTAGGGATTTTAAATATACTGTGGGACACCACTCTTCGATATTCCAGGGTTACCAACAACAGGATTCACAGGAATTTCTTTCTTGGTTATTGGATGCAATCCATGAAGATCTAAACAGAATCTACGATAAACCATATTGCGAAAAACCTGAACTCAATGATAATGAAGTTAATGATATACATGCCATTGAAAAATTGGCCAATATTTGTTGGAAACAAAATAAACAGCGTAATGACCTGATAATCACTGATTTATTCACTGGCATGTACAAATCGACCTTAGTGTGTCCTGATTGTTCAAAGACTTCCATCACCTTTGATCCATTCAATGATGTCACTCTTCCATTACCAGTGAATAAAAAATGGTACCATACTTTTAAAATTGTTGATTTCCGTACGGACACAATTCAAATGTTGGAAGTTGAGTTAAATAAAACAAGTAATTACGATGATCTTATACGGTATATCGCTGAACATTTGGAAGCTGATATTAACAATATCTTCTTATTTGAGATTTTCAATAATTTCTTCTATAAAGATTTCCAATCGAATTACAATAAGCTTCGCTTTTATCCGATTAGTGAGATTATATCTGATCAAGACGATATAGTTGCTTACCACATTCCGCATGATCCAGAGAGAAACATTATCGTTCCTGTAATTAACTCAGTGTCTGACTCTGATAAATCTTACAATGTAGCCCATGCCTTTGGATTACCATTGTTTGTGGTTTTCAATAGAGAAGAATTGGGAGTGGAGGAAATTCTGGATAACTTGAAGGAAAGGATAAAAATGTTGAAAAGGGTAAAAAGTAATGAGAGAGAAAATGAAGATGATATGGAAGAAGAGAAGGAGGATGTTGAACAGGAACACCTGGAAGGTTCCTTTGACATCAAGTATTATATTGAAAGCAAATTCTCACATAGGAGTAAATCAAACAACCACTCTTCAATTATCCATATTCCACATAATAGAGCAAACTTGAATAATTTACCCAGTTTATTGAAGGATACTGAAGAAAAGAGATCGGAGCCTGTTCTCAAAGCTAGTTCAACGTTACTATCTCACACAGGTACCCAAGAGGATAGCGATAGAGACTCAGATGATTTTGTTGTTGTAAACAGCATTGAAGTCCCCAGAGTACCAACTGCGTTATCTTCAGCCCCATCTAACCTAACTCCACAACAACTGGATAAAGAAGATGAGGATGACGATGTAGAAGAATCAGTCTCTGCTACTTCTGGTCCGACCGGTTCTGATGCTTCACCTCCAACGGCTCCAAGAAACGTTGATATTCCTACAGGTTCTGAAATTGACGACGTTGAGGCTCACGATGACAACGATAGTATGAATAATATTGGACTGCTTTTTGATTCTGTGCACACTCTTAATAGTAGTGGTGGTGGAGCTCATGATGCACCAGTAGTTGGTAGCCTTGATGATCTCAACAAGATGACGTTAGTTTGTCAATGGGATCATGATGAGTATGTTAAGTTTTTCACAGATTCACCTGAAAACCATGCATGGATTGACCCTCCGTACATTCCAAATCCACAAGTTGAAAAAAGTAAATCAGAATCTTTGAAGGAAAAGAATTCTACTGTTTCATTGTATGATTGTCTTGCCAATTTTTCATCCCCTGAAGTCTTAGGTGACCAAGATTTGTGGTATTGCCCAAGATGTCAAGATCATAAGCAAGCTACGAAAACCATCCAACTATGGTCGATTGGGGATATCTTAACTATTCATTTGAAGAGATTTGAAAGTTCAAGATCTTTTAGTGACAAAATTGATATGGTTGTTGACTTCCCGATTGAAGGTTTAGATATGAAACAATTCGTCAGCAAAACAGATGGTGATGCTGATGAGGGCTTGATTTACGACTTAATTGGTATTGATAGCCATGTTGGAGGGTTAGGAGGTGGTCATTATACGGCGTATGCTAAAAACTTCAGAGATGATCGTTGGTACTTCTTCAATGATTCTAGAGTTCAACCTATTGATGACCCTAAAGCTGGAATGTCAAATGCGTATTTGTTATTCTACAGAAAGAGGAAGTCCGGAGAGAAATTGTTAGGAGACGAAAAGTTCCACGAGCAGGTTGAAGAGGGAAGAACGAGATTGGTTGAGGAGTTGGGTAAACTAAGGGAGCAGTCGATGATTGTAAAGGATCAGATTGATACATTCAGGTACAATGAGGCAGAGTTAGAAGAGGCAAAGAAGCTTTTGGCTGAACACGAGGCAAAACTAAAGGAAAGCTTAAAAGAGAAGGAAAATGCTTCTGTACAACTGCAAGATGAAGCAGTCGAAGACGTTGATGAGATGCCCACTCGTATCATATCACATTCCAAAAAATCGAGATCTTCTATCGATCCTAGTGAGGTCCTGAATGAAGACATCAATATTGCATTGCGTAGAAAGCAGAGGTTGATTACAAGAGACAATAAGCCCATTGGAGTTAAAGCGTCTCTTAATTCTGGTGAAGAGGGAGGGAGTAGCAGTATTGCTGGCTCTGATCGTGGGAACTCGCCCTTAACTTCTTCTGAAGAAGATAACTTGGCGAGCGATAATTTAGTTGAATAGACCAAGCTTATTTTTTTTGTAATATTCGGAAAAGGTATTTTATAAACGTATAGAAATAAAATATGAAAAATGATGAGCTACAAATGTAAAGTTCTTCGTAAATGTTATTAGAAAGGAATCAATGATTGTGTACTTTATAATTCTGATCTTAAGTTCGCTATTCTAATAGATTCCTTTAATAGAGCCTTCGTAATTCGAGATCCTCCACCAATTATACTTATATGTTTGAGTGGCTTTAATGAATCTTTGCTCGATATTATGTTGATTTTCAGAACAGCACAAGTCTCTTCAGCTTCACCTTCTAAGTCTGCTAACAAAACAGTGGTAGCAGCGGGAGCTTGATCGACATCCATATCGTCTTCATCTCCGGCTTCGGCCACCGGTTTTTCTACATCTATTATCCCGTAACTAGATGGCGTGCCAGCCTCTTTAATGCTCAAGTTTTCGTTGTAGTTGGTGTCTAACAACAAGTTATAAGATTCTCTCAAATGTCCAAAGTTACCACGACTACGCACAGGGATCCTAATATCAGTAGACTTGTCATCGATGTATGCTCTTGGAATCTTACAATTCTTAAGTGCACCTATCAAGGCTGAGTAGCATATGTCGAATAAGGGGCCCGATCTTGAAAACACCTTTACGTGGGCGTATAAGGTGTAGGACCAATTCTTCTTAGGTCTCAAAAGATCGTCATTTTCACCTGATCCATCAGGGTATATGATATCATTGTCTACCTTTGTTCCTACTTGTACTTTCAATGCTTCGTTGTCAATAATCTTGTTATGCAATATAGTTTCATAAAGCTTTTGTGATAAAATCATTTCTTCGTCAGTGGGGGCACCAGAACGGCCCCTAGAGATGTCAACCACTGGGTAAACAGATGAATAGTTTTCCAAAGAATCATCTTCAGCGGAAGATGTCAATGATAAGATCTTGTCAACAGAGTTTTCTTCGACAATTCCAAGTGTTATCCCACAGATAACTCTTGTATCTCCACTTTTAACTACAGACAGCCCTATTAAATTATTTTTCCCTACGTCGTTTAAACCTCCTTCTGACACTTCCATGGGTCTAAATTCATTGAACCCTCTGAGGGAAGGTCTTAACCCCACTGAAAGATGCCTTTGGAGCGAGATATCTGGAGCTATGCGGGCAAGAACCTCAGGTGGGAACACCATTTGTTTGACGACCGGATTTTCAGGCATATTTCCTGAGTTTTTGATGGATATATGGTGTTGTGTTTAGAGTCTCTTGATGGCCTTGTAGCTCTGTAAAGTTTTTTGATATTGCAAGTACGACTTCCGAGATGAGTTTATGTGCAGGACAGACAATGTTGCCATAGTGAAGAGAGAAACTTTGTTAATGAAGAGATAAAGCATGGATTAGAAGGGGCACCAGGGCTGTTGAGTCTTTATTGAAGTCAATAGCTGTTTAAGTGAGTATTTGAGGAGATAACGATTGAGACTTTTGAGAGGTTAAGTTATGGTGTGTAGATTTTTACTATGCTTTATTTATTTTTCACTGTTCTAAGGCGATGGGAAGCTCAGCGTTTAGTTCGAACGGCTGCAAATGAGATGAAATCGATAAGAAATACCCTGATGTATAAATATAGGAAACGGCTGGATGGAAGGTGAGTAGAAAAGGAGTTAAACGGCTCAACAGGTACAGATAAGCGGTCAGTAGGCAAGAATAAGGTTGGGTTTAGTGTGGTTCAATGTTCTGATGGTCATTTTAATTTTAACCAGATTGCACCAAATTCAACCAAGAAATTGTTTGAGTAGGGCTTAACACCATTAGGCGTTCAATGGAGTTTGGATTAAAGGAAAGACAAGAACACAAGCACAAGCACAACCATAGACAATCCAAGCCATCTCCCTGTATTTTTGCTACCCCAACATTTATTTTCTGCACCAGTAAACATAAGAGTCTCTTTACTCTATTCTCCACTTTGTCGGTGTTAGCTACGATGATTGGACTTAGGGCTTAAGTGAAGTAGTTTTCTCTATCTCCTGCCGGTGTGCGGATGTATTATGTCATAGTTCAAAGCAGGAGTTTTTTTCCAGTGGGCCCCTATGCATTCCAGAAAGCCCCAAGCAGAAGAAGAAAGTAGGGGAAGAAAAGAAGCAGAGGAAGAAGAACAAGCAGAGGACGAAGAACAACCAGAGGACAAATATGAGGATATGCTATTAGGCACTTGCCACTAACATACGGATTCAGGCGAATTTCTACATTTCTAAACTAAGACCCTAGCTCCACTTGCTCTCAGCATGTCTTTCCTAGAACCCCTTTAACGCGAACCAACAAGGTCCTTCTCTTGTAGTACTCTAGAATGCTTAGCTAGATAAACTCGGTTCACCGGTGACGGCCCTATTTTTTTCACCTTTTTTTTTTTTTGATTATCTTTTGCGCTTCCCTTGTGACTCAATGCAAGCGTTTTCTAAGTTTTTCCCCACCTAAGTCACTCGTTGCGGGCCGAATTTCTCACGGTTTATTATGTTCCCACGCAACTTTATTGGCTGGTTGGCGTAAATCAGACCAAGTTACACAAAAAATAGCGTTACATTATCTCGTTCCCTCATGCCTGATAAGAGTCAAACCAGTTCAGATACTCGCAATGATTGGCCGGTTGCCCTGCACTCATGCATACAGAGAAGGAAATCAGTGTCATTTTCTTGATTTTTTAGTACGTTAGGCAACCGAGCAGAGTCCAATTTTGGGGTTGGAGCGGTGAACTGCGACACCATGAATGGTGCATCTCTCCCACTATCTGTTTTAGGACACTGATGTAATTTAATTTATTTATTTTTTGTTGTTGTAAGGGAAAATTTTTCCCTTATGATCTGGTGAAATGGTTTTATAACTCTGACAATATTTTATTGAGGTTTTCTTCTTCTCTTCTTCTTCTTTTTCTCTTCCTTTCTTCTTTTCATCTCTTCACTTAACACGAATTTCTTCTGCTTGTTATATTGTTGATACAATTGTATATAAAGTCAAGAATTCAAAGAGCCCTTATCTCGTCTCTTTATACAGGAAGAAGAATAGTATTGATATAGGTTGATCTTAATTGATACGTTATTGTAACTACTACTACTACTACTACTACTACTACACTACACCACAACAACTTCTACTACTACTACTACTACTACTACACTAATATAACTACTGCTACTTTCGATTACAAGTCTTATTACAACTACATTTTTCCATATTTTATATTTTCTAGTTATCGTCCAAATTAGCATCCAAAGGTATGTACTACTAACTAAATGAAGCTGAACTGAAAAATCTCTGTATCGACTCCAGATCTCTTTCTACCTTCGTTGCAATGAATGCTCCGATTCCGACCAAAGAGAACGAAAGACCCCGTCTTGCCTAAACCTCCCTTTGTGGGGATCGATGACATAATGCTGGAGGCCCATTGGCTCTTGCCCTGTATCGCAATGTCACAAAACCATGGGGTATAAGAAAAAATTGAGAAATTAAGCCTGGGCCGGCCAGGCACACAGATCAAGGCATTTTTCACTCGGGTAAGGTAGAGAGAGTGGAATCCAAGCGGCTTTACTTCAGGTTCTTGCTTTTTTTTTGATAAAATTTCACTACTTTTTGTTTTCTCTTTCTCCAGGTATACTAACTCATCTAGAAATGTCATCTTATCTTCCTCAAGACGAATTTCAAACCAATATTTATAATTATGATGAAACTCCAGAGAACAAATCTTGGGCATCAGCTTTACCAACTGCAAAAGGTTTATATAACCCTGAACTCGAAAAGGATGCCTGTGGTGTTGGTTTCACATGTCACATCAAGGGTCAAGCATCTCACAAGATCGTCTCTGACTGTAGAAACTTGTTGTGTAATATGACACACAGAGGTGGTGAATTGAATCCAAAGGATGGTGATGGTGCTGGGTTATTATCATCATTACCACACAAGTTTTTAGTTAGAGAATTTGCTTACCACTGTAACGTCGACTTACCACCACTTGGTCAATATGGTACTGGTAACGTTTTCTTTAAGAAGGACGACTTGATCTTTGAAAAATCCAAGCAAACCTTCGTAAGCATTGCTTCTTCGCTTGGTTTAAAGGTCTTGGGATGGAGAAAAGTTCCACACGATTCTTCTATCTTAGGTCCTGCCTCTTTATCCAGAGAACCTTTGATCTTGCAACCTGCCATTGTCTTAGAAGAGACTTACTTTGGCGATGCTGCAATTAGTGAAAGTGAATGGGAAACCAAATATCAAAGAGATTTCGAAAAGAAATTGTTTATCTTAAGAAAGCAATCTTCTCACACTATTGGATTACAAAACTGGTTTTACATCTGTTCCCTTTCCAACAAGACCATTGTCTACAAGGGTCAATTGGCTCCAAACCAAGTTTACGCTTATTACCACGATTTAGTAAACTCTGAATACGAATGTCACTTTGCTTTAGTTCATTCCAGATTCTCAACCAATACTTTCCCCTCCTGGGACAGAGCTCAGCCTTTGAGATGGGCTGCTCACAATGGTGAAATTAACACTTTGAGAGGTAACAAGAACTGGATGAGAGCCAAGGAAGGTGTCATGGCTTCCAAATTGTTTGGTGAAGATTTAGAAAAGTTATATCCGATTATTGAAGAAGGTGGTTCCGATTCCGCTGCATTTGATAACGTTTTGGAATTGTTAGTCATTAATGGTGTCTTGTCATTGCCAGAAGCTGTTATGGTTATGATTCCAGAAGCTTGGCAAAACGATGCTCTCATTGATCCAAAGAAAAAGGCCTTCTATGAATGGGCTGCTTGTTTGATGGAACCTTGGGATGGTCCAGCTTTGTTTACCTTTGCTGATGGTAGATTCTGTGGTGCCAACTTAGACCGTAACGGTTTGAGACCATGTCGTTACTATGTCACCGATGATGACAGAATCATTTGTGCATCTGAGGTTGGTGTTATCGACGTTGAACCTGAAAAGATTTTGCAAAAGGGTAGATTACAACCAGGAAGAATGTTGTTAGTTGATACCAAAGAAGGTAGAATTGTTGACGATAAGGAATTAAAGAAGTCTGTCTCTTCTAGATTCGATTTTAAGTCATGGGTTTTGGCCAACATGATTGAAATGAACGATTTAACTGAAAAATTAAAATCTAGAGGAGTTGATTTACAGGAAGAAATTGATTATTCCTCGGTCACTGTTCAAACCGATCCAAGATTAGTTGCCTTTGGATACTCTCATGAACAGGTTTCATTAGTTTTAGCCCCAATGGCCGAAGGAAAGGAAGCTTTAGGTTCCATGGGTAATGATAACGCATTAGCATGTATTTCTGAACAACCAAAATTGTTGTACGATTACTTCAGACAATTATTTGCTCAAGTTACCAATCCACCAATTGATCCAATTCGTGAAGAAATTGTTATGTCTTTGGAATGTTATGTTGGTCCACAAGGTAACTTGTTAGAAATGAAGCCAGATCAATGTAACAGATTATTATTGAAATCTCCTGTTTTGTCCTCTCCAGAGTTAAACGCTTTGAAGAACATTGAAAAGGTATTCCCTAAATGGTCTGTTGCCAACATTGATATCACATTTGAAAAGCTGGAAGGTATTCAAGGTTATATCGATACCATTGATCGTGTTTGTCAAGTTGCTTCTAAGGCTTTGGCTGATGATCATCAAATTTTGATCTTGAGTGATCGTTTGACTTCTGCTGAAAGAGTTCCAATTTCTGCATTAATTGCCACTGGTGCTTTACATCATCACTTGGTTAGACAAAAGCAACGTTCTAAGGTCGCTATTTTAGTCGAAACCGCCGAAGCTAGAGAAGTTCACCATTTATGTTGTCTTGTTGGTTATGGTGCTGACGGTGTTAACCCTTACTTAGCAATTGAAACTTTAGTTCGTATGAACCATGAACACTTAATTAAGAAAGAACTTAAAGATGAAGTCATTTTCGACAACTATAAGCACGCTGTTGATTCCGGTATCCTTAAGGTTATGTCTAAGATGGGTATTTCCACTTTAGCTTCTTATAAGGGTGCTCAGATTTTTGAAGCATTAGGTGTTGATAATTCTGTTATTGACAGATGTTTCGCAGGTACCGCTTCAAGAATTAAGGGTATAACTTTTGAATACATTGCTCAAGATGCATTCTCAATCCACGAACGTGGTTACCCTAACCGTGAGACCATCAAGCCAGTTGCTTTACCAGAAACCGGTGAATATCACTGGAGAGATGGTGGTGATGCCCATATTAATGAACCAGCTGCTATTGCTTCCATGCAAGATGCTGTTAAGAATAAGAATGAAAAGGCATTCGAAGCTTATTCTAAGAAGGAATATGAAGCCATCAAGAACTGTACCTTGAGAGGTTTGTTAGATTTCGATTATGAAAACTCCACTCCAGTTCCATTGGATCAAGTTGAACCATGGACTGAAATCGTCAGAAGATTCTTCACTGGTGCCATGTCTTATGGTTCCATTTCCATGGAAGCTCATTCCACTATTGCCGTCGCTATGAATAGATTAGGTGGTAAATCCAATACCGGTGAAGGTGGTGAAGATCCAGCTAGATCTACTGTTAATGAAAATGGTGACACTATGAGATCTGCTATCAAACAAATTGCTTCCGGTAGATTCGGTGTTACATCATACTACTTGGCTGATGCTGATGAATTACAAATCAAGATGGCTCAAGGTGCTAAGCCTGGTGAAGGTGGTGAATTACCTGGTCATAAGGTTTCAGAGCAAATTGGTAAGACTAGACATTCTACTCCTGGTGTTGGTTTGATTTCTCCACCTCCACATCATGATATCTACTCTATTGAAGATTTAAAGCAATTGTTATACGATTTGAAGTGTGCTAACCCAAGAGCAAGAACTTCAGTTAAGTTAGTCTCTGAAGTTGGTGTTGGTATTGTTGCTGCTGGTGTTGCTAAGGCCGGATCCGAGAACATTTTGGTTTCTGGTGGTGATGGTGGTACAGGTGCCGCCAAGTTGACCTCCATTAAGCATGCTGGTTTACCATGGGAATTAGGTTTAGCTGAATCCCATCAAACCTTAGTCTTGAACGATTTAAGAGGTAGAGTTATCTTGCAAACTGACGGTCAAATCAGAACTGGTCGTGATATTGCTGTTGCAGCTTTATTAGGTGCCGAAGAATGGGGTTTTGCCACTACACCTTTAATCGCTATGGGTTGTATTATGATGAGAAAGTGTCACTTGAATACTTGTCCCGTTGGTATTGCTACCCAAGATCCAGAGTTACGTAAGAAATTCGAAGGTACTCCAGAACATGTTATTAACTTCTTTTATTACATGGCCAATGAATTGAGAGCCATTATGGCTAAGTTAGGTTTCAGAACCATCAAGGAAATGGTTGGTCGTGCTGAAAAATTGAAGACTAGAGAAGACTTGAGAAACACCAAAAATGCCAACATTGACTTATCGCCAATTTTAACTCCTGCACACACTATTCGTCCAGGTGTTGCTACTCACTGTGTCCGTAAGCAAGACCACAAGTTACATGTTAGAATTGATAACAAATTGATTGATGAATCTGAATTAACTTTGGCAAAGGGTTTACCAGTCACCATCGATTGTGATGTTGTCAACACCGACAGATCCTTAGGTACCACCTTATCTTACAGGGTTTCCAAGATTTTCGGTGAACTGGGATTACCACATGATACTATTCATGTTAATGCTAAGGGTTCAGCAGGTCAATCTTTTGGTGCCTTCTTAGCTCCTGGTATTACTTTGGAATTAGAAGGTGACGCTAACGATTACATTGGTAAGGGTTTGTCTGGTGGTAGAGTCATTGTCTACCCACCAAAGGAATCTGTGTTTAATGCTGAAGACCAAATTATTGCAGGTAACACTGCTTTCTTTGGTGCTACTTCCGGTAGTGCATTTATTAGAGGTATTGCAGCTGAGAGATTCGCTGTTAGAAACTCTGGTGCTACTATTGTTGTTGAAGGTACTGGTGATCACGGTTGTGAATATATGTCAGGTGGTAGAGTTGTCATCTTAGGTTCTACAGGACGTAATTTCGCTGCAGGTATGTGTGGTGGTATTGCATACGTTTTGGACATGGCCCAAGATTTCAGTGACAAGGTTAACTCTCAGACTGTTGAATTATCCCAAGTTACTGAACCAACTGAAATTGCATTCTTAAGAGGATTAGTTGAAGACCATCGTCATTACACCAACTCCACCGTTGCTGATGCCATCTTGAACGACTTCAACAGATTCTTACCAAGATTCGTCAAGGTTTTACCACACGACTACAAAAAGGTTTTGGAAACCGAAAAGAAGAAGCAAGCTGATGCCAAGAAAAATGAATTAAACACTTTCTTAAAGTCCATTAAGGAAGATCCTGAAGCTGATGTTACTAACGGTGAAGCTGCTAAGATCAAGAAGGGTCATGTTCACAGACCATCTAAGGAGGCCGCTTCCAAGGAACCAAAGATCTTGGATGTTGAAGACACTATTACTGATGTTGAATTAGAAAAGAAGGCTGTCGCTAAATTAGACAAGGTCAAGGGATTCATGAAGTATAAGAGAAGAAATGAGAAGTACAGAGCTGCAAAGGAAAGGACTTCTGATTGGAATGAAATGACTTCAAGATTATCGAAGGACGAATTGAAACATGAAACTGCAAGATGTATGGATTGTGGTGTTCCATTCTGTACTTCAGATACCGGTTGTCCAATTTCCAACGTCATTCCAAAATGGAATGAATTAGTTTTCCAAGACAGATGGTATGATGCTTTACAAAGATTATTGATGACCAATAACTTCCCAGAATTTACTGGTAGAATTTGCCCAGCTCCATGTAATGGTGCTTGTGTCTTAGGTATTAACAGCGACCCTGTTAACATCAAGTCCATTGAATGTGCCATTATTGACCATGGTTTCGAACAAGGTTGGATTGTGCCAAACCCACCAACTCACAGAACTGGTAAAAAGGTTGCCATTATCGGTTCAGGTCCAGCTGGTTTAGCTGCTGCTGATCAATTGAACAGAGCTGGACACTTAGTTACTGTTTATGAAAGAAGTGACAGACCAGGTGGTTTGATGATGTACGGTATTCCAAACATGAAGTTAGATAAGCGTATTGTTAAGCGTAGAACTGACTTGATGGCAGCTGAAGGTATTACTTTCGTCCCTTCCACTAACGTTGGTGAAGACATTACTGTTTCCGAATTGAAGAATGAAAATGATGCAGTTATCTTCGCAGTTGGTTCAACCATTCCAAGGGATTTGAGAATCCCAGGACGTGAATTGAAAAACATTAACTTTGCTATGCAATTGTTGTCCACTAACACTAAGGCATTATTGGACGAAGAATTAGCTGAAGTTAGAAAGACTTTGCAAGGTAAGAATGTCGTGGTTATTGGTGGTGGTGATACTGGTAATGATTGTTTGGGTACTTCGACTAGACACGGTGCTAAGTCAGTTACGAACTTCGAATTGTTACCAACTCCTCCAAATGCCAGACCAAAGGACAATCCATGGCCACAATGGCCAAGAGTCTTCAGAGTTGATTACGGTCACACTGAAGTTGCTGAACATTACGGTAAGGATCCAAGAGAATACTCTATTTTATCTAAAGAATTCGTTGGTGATGAAGAAGGAAATGTTAAGGGAATCAATACAGTTAGAGTTGAATGGAAACGTTCTGACTCTGGAGCTTGGCAAATGGCTGAAGTTCCAGGCAGTGAAGAATTCTTCCCAGCTGAAGTTGTCTTGTTATCCATGGGTTTCGTTGGTCCAGAAGCTGATAAATTAGAAGTTGAAAAGACCAAGAGGGGAACCATTGGCACTGCTAACCCAAGTGGTTACCGTGTTAATAATGACGAAAACTTGTTTACTGCCGGTGATTGTAGAAGAGGTCAATCCTTGGTCGTCTGGGGTATTCAAGAAGGTAGACAATGTGCTAGGGAAGTTGATAACTTCTTAATGGGATCTTCCAGACTTCCAGGTAACGGTGCCGTTGAGCAACGTAACTATAAGTTATTAGAAGAATTAGCTGAAAAGGTTTAATTTTACTGTTATTTAATGAAGAAGCATATGCACAGCATAAAGGACTCAAGGAATGCAGAACAAAAAAAAAATAAAAATGAAAAAAAAACAAAGAAACAAACAGAGGTAATATAGTTATATTAAAAAGATATCGAAAAGAGACTCTTAATAGAATTTGAATGAAGAAGGTAGTAGTTCTTCAGTTTAAAGTTTTATAGTAGTAAATAAATTTTGATTGTATTTTAGATCTGACATGGTTTGTAGTTTTCACTGTAGAAGTAAAAGCAATGCGGAGCATCCAAATGAATTGCATAAAAAATTATCAAGAAATTACCACAACCGGTGAAAAAGTAGTACGAAGAGAAGAATAAAATCCCTGGTAAGGCGTACTCAGGCGCCGGGATAATGCCAGTAAGAAAAGAGGTGGACAAAGAAAGTTCGAATTATTGCATTACTTGACGTCCCTAGTGCCCTGGGATCAAAACTCTTTGCATTAGAGATGGTTTCAACTATGAAAAATTTCGACATTTTTGCACATGATGCGAGAACAATAGAGTAAAGTAAAGGTGTGCGACATCTATTTTCGGTTGTATTTCGCATTGATGAGGACCAACTTGGGACTAGTTTCCTGGACGGTAGCTAGCAACAGTACCACTGTAAAAGCTTAACGAATTAGGCTATTTCTTCAGGAATTAGATTGATTATTGATGTACAAGCAGATAGGTCCTCATTGGTCCGAGGATTTTCCAAGACCCCAATCTGTGGGTTGCGGGCTATTAATAGCTAAAATAAAGGCAATGATCCAATGAAAAGTTTTTTCTTTTTAAGCCTGGCCTAAGAGAATTCAGAAAATAAATTGGATCGAGAAAAATAAATCCAACCCCCTTAAAAAATTTAAACAAAAATAGGGTAAGAAGGAGAATGTGATACAGATTTAGGTGTAGCCCAATGACCAGCAACTGTAATGCTATTATAATAATTATTATAGTACCAAAAAAAGAAACAGCTACAACATGTGTATGCTGGTGGGACCAGTTTCATGCCCCGGCTGATCCACAATGGAAGTCCATGTTGACGTTTTTCCAAACGGAGGCAGTGCAGTGGAAAATTCCAGGCTAAATACAGGAAAGTAGCCCCAGTAGAGGGAACAACTAAAAAAAAAAAAAAAAAAAAAAAAGAAAATCCCACAATAATGCACAATACCGCTATGATTTCCTAAAGGTAAATACTCAAGAATGGTCTTAGTTCTTCAAGCCCTAGCGGCAAAAAGATAGTTGGAGAACAGAAAAACAACTTGTAAACTGTGGTCAAACCTTGGTATGACCCCGACCCCCAACCAGCCACTCTACTCTAACTAACTAACACAAGTCAAGGGGAAATAGATTGTCAAAGCTTATAGTATAAATAATGCCCGTATTATTAAGTTGCAGTGACACACGTGCAGGATATTTCAAGTTTTTAAGATTCAAGCCATCTTTGTCAAGAATTTTTCCGCATCAGAAATGGATCGTTGGAAAATTTGGCTCAATATCCGTTGGCTGTTGAATTTTCACTGCGGAGGATATCTAGCGGCCTAGTCCCAAGAAAAAGACCACTAGACCCAATCGAAAACCACAGCAGAAATCAAAACATGTCCCAAAAACGTATGAGAGACACGTAGAGTCCCGCTGGTGGATATTTCCGCTTACTTTTATATATCTCTCGCACATAAGTATTTTGACGGGACCCCGTATATTCGTGCATTGCATTTCCAAACAAAAACAGTCTTGTGGGCTCTTTTCCTCCATATTGTCGGTCTCTTGTCCTTTTTTGTCTTTTTTTTTTTTTTTTTTTTTTTTTTCTTCCTCACTATTTATCTTATCTGTTATGTAAATATACTTGTAGCACGGTACAGGAATAAGAATGAAGTTAGACGGCGCATAAACGAAATGAGTTAATATACGGTTTGAAACGACAGTACCACTCCAAGATACGATCCTTGAACCCTCGTTTTCATGTGCACACACCTTTCTGAAGAAGAGATCCAACCGATCATTCACTCACTATTACCCCATGTTAGATCAAGCAATCTCACTCTACTATGTTTATAATCATGGCTGGTGAAGCTGGCTGTTTGTGTTTACTTTTGACGCAGAAGGAAAATTTGATTCATGTATACGCTTTTTTTGTACCCGCACTTGCTCCCGATTCTCCGCTAGCCATACTAAAAATGAGTTATTGTCAGTGCGTCTGCGGTTTTGGCCTCTTTTTTTTTTTATTTTATTTTTTCCTTTTTTTTTTTACCCTCGAGGCGGTAAAATTTTGAATAAATACGGCGCCCCTTTCTCTAATGATCGACTTTTCATAAAAACCCTCTTTCCCTCTCTTCTTCTTCTTCTTCTTCTTTTCTTTCTTCTTCAACTAGTTTCTGTTCTTTCTGCATTACTAATAACTAATTCATATATATAAAATGCAATTTAAGAACGTAATTGCCGGTGCTGCCTTAGTTGGTGCTGCTTTCGCTACCACTGTGAACAGTAAGTAAAAATAGTAACTTTTTTTTTCACTCTCCAATTTGATCCAGCCAAAGCGGATGGGTGGAAATCAGAAAACCGAGGAATGGGTTTAAAAGATTAAGATTAGATTTCGACCATGATAGTTTGGTCTCCAATATTTAGCGGGTGATCCCCGAAATGGGCAAATGGCATGATTTGGGCACTTTTGAGCCTGATCCATCACCATACAATGGCCGGTGGGTTGGTCTCGGTCCAACGTCGTCTTTTTTCCCTCGTTTCAATTTTAATTTTTTTTTTATTTATTTTTTTTTTTACGATGTTTCTCGAGATTGCTCGAGATATTCGAATTAGGAAGTTTTCCAAATTTCATTAAAAAAGGGCCAAAAATACTAACAAATCCCTCACTTTAGACTCCACTTTGACCACTGCTACTCCATCAGTCGGATCCGGATGTTCATTCTCCAAATTCACAGCCACTGCTTCAGCTCAAGTCGCTCAAATTGCTGCTTGTGCCACTGCTGTCGGTGATGTCACCATCTACGGTGCTGCATTCGGTAACATTGACCTTACTGGTACCGAACAATTCTACGGTAACTTGTTGATTAACAATGCTACCCAAGTTTCTGCCTTCAATGCTCCAACTTTGGAATTAGTCTCCGGTGAATTAACTTTCAACGGTTCCACCATCTTGGAAACCATTAATTTGGCTGTTTTAACCACCGTCGGTACTTTAACCATTAGTGCTTGTTCTCAATTAGATACTCTTGACTTGACCACCGGAATTACATCCGCCGATAACATCACCATTGCTGACACTGCCTTGACTACTTTAGAAGGTATTAATGTTGTCGAATTGAAGATTTTCAACGTTAACAACAACAAGGATATTACCACCATTAACTCCGGTTTACAATCCGTTACTGACTCTCTTGCCATTTCTTACAATGCCCAAGGTGTTAATGTTACCATGGATGAATTAACCAGCGCTTACGATATCTATCTCCAAGATGTTGGTTCATTGTCATTCTCCAACTTGACTACTATCAACTCTTCTTTGATTCTCGACAACTGTCAATTTGAATCCTTGGAAATCAAGAACTTGACCTCTATTGGTAACGCATTAGCCATTACTGATAACTCAGTTTTGACTGACATCAGTTTCCCAGCTTTGACTACCATTAAGGGTGCCTTCACCATCGAAAACGATGACGACCTTAGTGTTGTTGATGGTTTCCCAGTCTTAAAGAGTGTTTCCGGTTCCGTTGTCATTGATGGTTCTTTAGACAATGTTACCTTCCCAGATTTAACCAAGGTTTACGGTTCATTCAACTTGACCTCCACTGGTGAATTATCTTGTTCTGAATTCGAAAAGGAAAACAAGGACTTGACTGTCGCTGGTACTTCTAACTGTGTTGGTAAGACTGATTCTACCATCTCATCTGGTACCTTGAAGTCTTCTTCTTCCGGATCTTCATCTGAAACTGGCTCATCTTCCAGTGGTTCTTCTACCACCAAGAAGTCTGACGCTTCCAGTGCTGCTGTTGCTTACTTAACACCATTCTTGGCTGCCTTCATGGCCGTTGGTGCTGCTATTTATTAGTAGAATTGAGAGGTACAATTAATTTTTTTTTTTTAAAAAAAGGAAAGGAAAATGTAAAAACAGAAGCAAAATCTAAAACAAAAAACAATGCAAAACTATTCAAAATTGAATAAATAATTCATACTACTAATAATAACAATGATAATGAGAAATATTTAACCACTACGCTTGGGTATTTTTTTGTAATTTGATTTGATTTTTGACTGTCTGTCTTCCTCCTTTTAGTACTATTTAATTCAAAATCACATAAGCTTTTATGTTCTTCAAAAGTCGTTTTAATTTCTTTTTCTTTGGGTTTTTTTTAAGAAACTCGTATATATTTTGAATGCAATATCAATTATCACACTAGCTTGCAAGAAGACAGAGGAACGGAGCACAGTAGAAGGTACAGTTCTTAACGTATACCGTCCTGATCTCTGGGCCATACTCAGTGCAGCTGCTCTCTGGAACGTACACATGAAGTGTTGTCACGTGACATATGTATCGCACTGATCACCCTCAAAGGCAACCCTACCAAGACAGTCACCAGACTTAAGCTCAAGTTATTGTTACTCTTTATCTGTCGCTTGGTTTACCTTATTGATTGTTACTACTAAAGCATCATGAAATTATCCATCTTAGTGTTGACCTCGTTGATATCTGCAGTCGTTGCAAAGAATGTCATGAATCTTAAACAGTTCCAAGAAGCTTACGAGCTGGAGACTTCTAACTACAAGAGATGCGTTAAGGAGAATGGCGGAAATATCTATTTGACTGACTTGAAGTCCATACTTGGCAACATTAATGAAGTTGCACAGGGGAAATTAATCGATTTGAAGAAATTAGCGGAATCTTTGGGCCTGGAGAACTTGCAAGATGAACTGGAACCTATTCCTATCTTTGATGGTTCAAACAAGGAGAAGAGAGAAGCTAAAAACGTAGTCGCTCTCACCTACTTGCTTGAAGAGGTCGACAAGGAGATTTCGAATAATAAGAGAAGAGATTTAGATGACGGCAGAGCCTTCATTCAACAGTTGATCCTCAAACCTCAAGTTGTGATCACCCCTGACCAGCCTAATGTAGGCGGTTCACTCTTACAGTCTGCCCTCCCTTTGGAGAGAGACATCTCCATCTTCGCAGGCTACATTAGAGATCAAGTACCGGTTGCCCAGTTAACTGGCCAGTTGGACAACCCATTACTTATTATTGCGCCAACTGACAATGCGATTTCCAAAAAGTTGAACGGCTTGAAGCCATGGGAATTCCCTAAGGATGTTGAAGAAGATGAAGCAGCTGCTGAAGAGAACCTATCAAACTTTGTTGAATCTCACATCATAAAGGAAAGTGCAAGTTCCTCCTTAGAGCAGTGGGACGAATTCTTCAAGTCCCAGGAAAACTTAGACAGGAATATGGCATCTTTAAACGGTAAGGTTGTGTCGATTGTAAGAGAGGCAGGCGAGACTTACGTGCTTTCCTTAAAGGCAGACAAGGAGGGTATTTCAGCCAAGGGAAATAAGGTCGATAAGTTGGTTAGAGTTGAAAACGGGTTCATTTTGGTTATCAACGACTCATTGGTGGTTCCAGAATAAGAAACGAGGTAAAGCTTTCACTTCAGTTGCGCTTCAATTCTAATTACGTGAGTTAGCCATGCTCTGCTGTGCATGGTGACTTTCTTTCCAGTCGATTTTGGTTCTATAGGAGAATAACATCTACACTCTAATTCTGTTTTGTTCAGTTTCGTTTTTATTTTAAATTTTAGTTATGTGGTATTTAGGTCAAGAGATAATTGTTTACAAAGTTCAATGTAGGAATGATGCTTATAGACATCCAGGTATTTCTCGATTGTCTGTTCATTTCTATATAATGATTTGAATTATGAAAAATAAGTAGTAACTGGAGGAAAATAACTTATTATTATTAGCACCTTTACTCTAAAACGCTGACACCGGTCTCTTCTCTCAATTCCCCATTCAATGAATATTCAGCCTTCCATTTAATCTTAACTTGCTTCTTTAAACTATTTTCAATCACGAAATCTTGCGTGACCTTTTTGGAGCTGAACCCGTACAAGACGTCAGAAGTTTGTGGTTTCAAGTTCAATTTACACGATTTTGGAACTGCCATCAAAAATTTAAATTGATTTAAAGTTGTACTTTGAACGTTGGAAAAGTTAACTCTTCCAACCACTTGCTCTGGAGATGAGTTCGACGATAAATCAGCTTCAATTTTGAGGATTCCAGATTGGTTAATGAAAACTGACTTTGCTGAAGGTAAAGATGAAGGAGTTTGGACTTGGCTTGGAGTTGAAGATGGGAAGTCAAAACCAAAGGGATCAAGTGAGGTGCTAGTACTGGAGGAAACAGTATTTGTGTTTGATTGAAGCTGCGGTGATGGTGAATTCAAATCAGAGAGGAAGTCAAAGTTGCTGCCAGTGTTATTGACACTTGACTGTGGTTTTGGTTGTTGAATAGAATTTCCCAACGAAATGGAACCCCCGGCACCAAATAAGTTGTTCAAGCTTTGCGCATTACCACCCCTTTGAGCATTTGAGTTGCTACTATAGTCATTGGTGAATGCTAAATTGGACAAATCACTCAATAAATCGTTGTAGCCGGATTGATCCTTAGAGTCACTACTTATTGGCTCATCGTCATCAAAATCAATCAAGTTAAGCGATTGACCTCCCGCTGGTATTCCACTGCCCCTGACTTGAATCTGAGAGGCACCGTTGACATCGCCAGACTTCAATAATTGATATTTGTTCATAACCTGGTTAATATCATCATTCAAAGCCAACAATTCATTAACATTACTTTCATCTTCGCCACTACCTCCTTCCTCTATGATCTTGGTAATCTTAGGTTGAGAACTTTTAATGCTTGAATATAAATCAACAACTGCCTCATTATTTTGCTCATCAATGCCAGCGTTGCCCCCAGCTTCTTGTAAGCTTATCAACATTTCATCTAATATTTCAACCTTCCTCTTTAATCTTGAGATATCATCTGTGATTTGCTTCTTGTTTTCTTGAACGTTATCATCTTTAAAGCCTGCCATGATCTTCATCAATTTATTGGCTTCCTGTAAGTCCAGTGGCTTTCCTCTTCTAATTAATTCTTGAAGCTTAGCACTGTGAACAATTGCTTCTTCCTTCTGTAATTCTTCCAAGGACTTCAAACCATCGGTAGGGTTCAACACAGCAGCATCTTCTACCTTGACCTCTGGGAAGATATAGCCCTTTTGTGACAATAATCTATGCATATCTCTAATGTAGCCGAAATCTTCCTTGTATTTCGAAGTTCTACAGATGGTTTGATGCCATTCTTCGATCTGAGCCAAGATTAACCTGTGTAATCTGGTGTAACGAGGAGGAGGTCTTTCTGGGAACCTCTTGACCAATTCATTAAGGAATTCCTTACGAGAAATTTGCAATTGGAAGGGATATCCACAGTTCTTAACCAAGTTATCTAATAAAGCTACCGCCAATTCAGAAGTCTGCGGGTCTCTTTGAGAAATGAGTTTCGCAACGGCAATAGCTGCTTCTCTTGGGGTGGAACCTTGTTTTGCGTTGACATAGTCACAGATTTCCAAATTAAGCGATAAGTTTGGCTCGCTGAGGGTTGGACGGCATGCCCTGTCTAGTAATGGTTAGTATCAAAGGAACAAGAAATAAAAGGAAATTAAAAAACACTGGTGATTATCGTTTTGCGATCCGGGCTCTCCTGAAGTTGATGCCGTGTTCCACCAGCATCCAGTAGCCAGAGAGAGCCATCCTTTCAAGCGTCAGTGCGTGGGCACGCACAGAGACCACAAGGAACAGAGATCAGGACAGAGCCAATTGAGTCCTAATGATAGCATGTTCAAGCAACAATGCAATGGGGGGTCTCTCCGGCAAGCCCCCTAAATTGAGGCCCCCCACCTTTGGACACACAAGACAAGAGATCAGCCTCCGTGATGGCACTGCAAACCAATTGTTCCCTGATGTATTGCCCTGTCCTACTCTAGTTCTCTCCTGATTCATGTCTTCTCTCCCATTTGGTTGCTTGTATTCATTGCACGCAAAATACTTTCAATCCCGATACATACATATTCTACGCAAGAGCTTAGGGTTAATCTTGGAAAGAGAGTAAGAAGATGAAGATCCTGATATCGTCGACATATTTTCGTTTTCTTTTAGTTTTTTTCTACGTTTCTACTGAGACCCTGTACTGCAGTATATTTTTATCCTTTTTTTGATCTTTTTACTTCTCTTCAATAGCTCCTACTTCTCTTTGCCTTGTTGTTTGTCAATAAACTCCTCCAAGGATCGTCAAAAATTTCAATCCTGCGTGGTTGGCAACTTCTGGCGCCGGCATCAGAAAAGTAGCGCACTGGATCAGTAAAAATAGTGGAAAAGTCGGTAAATCCACGTAAAATGGGGGAGGGGGTCCCTATCAGTGATGGATGAGGTTTGCTTGGTGAAAGGACTGGGAGAGAGGCTTTCTTAGTGTGTAGAACATCGGTGCGCTATATTAAGTCAATTGGCGTTTCATGAGGAATGGAAGTTGACGAAGAGGACCCCTTAGGTCTTAGAAACTTGGCAGTTCAGTATGATTACTTGATGTTCAAAATTAACGATAGGCTCTCTACACTCTCCGATCAAACTTATCAGTCAGTTATTTCTAAGCAAAACGCTATCGAGAATAATTATATAGGCGACCAGTTGAAATTGACAGAACAAATCAAGGAGATTGACGATATTATCCTTTCTTGCAAAGAAATCGAGTTGGAGCTTATGAAGTTGGACCAGATAGAGTCGTTTGTTAGTGATTTTAAGGAGAGAGTTGTAGCATTAGAGGAACAATTTAGTAAGTTGATGTAGGCTTACACTGGGAGGAGATGAAAAAAAATGTAATGCAAAAATAAATAAAAAGGCATATAAAATTATGGGTAAATGTCGGTGTAGTGGATGGAAACTGGAGTCAGCGCGATAGCAAGTGGAATTCCATCGACAGACGTTGGAAAATCGAAAGATGGTGAAGACTAACTGAGGCTAAGTAGACCCCGATGACGACTGGGGCTCAACTCTGGTCAAATGCTTCACCAATTGCATTTCAGATTTAGTAGAAATAACAATGCTTCATGTATTAAAAAAATATATACGTACATTTATATTTTGGTTAATGTCTCTTCTTTTTCATATATATTTGGGCTAGTGTCTCCTATCTTTCATGTCATTTTTGTTACTGTCTCTTAGACTTTTACTATCATTTATTTTTCATACCCTTTTTTAAACAACTTGAGGGTCCTTTAAGCCAGAATTTTCACTCAACGGAACCACATGAGGCTCAACAGGGCCCTTATATTTGGGCTAGTGCCTCCTATCTTTCATTAGATTTTGGTTAGTGTGTCCTAGACTTTTATTATCATTTACTTTTCATGTCCTTATTAAACAGCTTGCGGGCTCTTTAATCCGGAATTTTCATTCAACGGAACCACCTGAGGCTCGACATGGCCTTTAGGGTGTCCCTTGGTATGCTTTTCAACCAAATACTTCTCTAGCAATATAAAGTTTCTTGAATTACATCTGTACATTATATTAATGAAATCTCCGACAATGGGAATCAATCCTATGGCGAAGTCGAATGTAACATTAGCAATCATTTTCAGTCTGATTGTTGTAGGTAACCCACCTTCAATTTTTTCGGCCTTACGGACCAACCTCAACGCCATGTAACCACACAAGAACGTACCAATCCAAGGGATTAATCCAATAATTGCTGCCCATCCTAATCTGAGCCCGCATAGACTCAATTGCAAGTCCAAAGTGTATGCTCGGCTCTTGACTGAGTTTAAAATTTTCAAGTCTTTAGGTGGGAGAATTGCTGGCAACTTTCTCTTTCTTTTAGCACCTTTCCGTTGATAAAAATGAAGATCCTCATCAGGGATAGTTTCAAAGTATGGGTCTTGGGTTTCACCTACTTGAACAAGGTGATCCAATTTGACCTGTAGCCATGTTAGTATTTCCACTTGGTTCAGCTTACATGCGGCTGAAGCTCTAAATTACAAGTCATCGGGAATATACATACCTTTTTCAAGAACATACGATAAAATATTTGCGACATTTTTCTATATCTTATCCAATTTAAAAGAGAAGGGTACGAGGTAACAAATCAAACAAATACTTTCAGTAAGATGTTTCACTTGGTGTTGGAGGAGTCATGTATTTATATTCGTCTATACATGTTTGTTTTGCTACCAACTGCGGCCTGCCTTCACCTACATGACGCAAGACAGAAGCAATCTACAATATGCAGGATTGCAACATTCTTCTACCTACAGGAACTCCGTGGTTGAGTGTATACCTTGTTACTTTGTTACTTTATATATTATAGACAGTGGTAGGTAACTGACAAGGAGACAGTCGAGATGTTCTAGACTCTCTAGATGCTCAGCACCGCTCTTATTTCTTCTTCTTCTGAGACTTCCTCAATTCTCTCAAGTCTGGGGGCTGCTCTATGCCCATTTCCTGCCTAAACTCATTTATATCTCTCTCTAAAATGTTTTCCCAATAAACGTTAATCAATGGCTTTGAATTGAGTCCACTCTTCATAGCCCATGGATAGTAAATGTTGTATAAACGGTTCTTTTGCTTGGGCTTCAATCTCAATGGTGCAAATAATGCCCCCAATCCAGACATTGGAATGCCTATATTCATATATTCTAACACCTTGACGGCAATCTCTCCTTCTATGATAATTGGCAATCCGGTTATAGCATGGTAGAAGTCGTGGCACTCTCTGTATCTCTGGAAAATGTATGCAAGCTCTTCGTCGTCAATGTATTTGACGGGCACTCTTGTATCTGGACTGACACCTTCGCGGTCAAGCCACTTGATATAAGTTTTACCAATGGTATTGTCAGGCAACAGCCTGAGATAATCTAAATCTAACAGCGTAGATGTTATTCTTGGTCTTTCTCTTAAGATAGATCTACCTACGGAGTCAGCCAACATCTGCTTTTGAAGTCTTTTGAGAACGTACGGGAAGGCAGTCGACTCTCCCAACCCTACAATGAACTCATTTCTCTCGGGATGGAAGTACGATCCAATTGACAGACCAGCAATCATCAATAACCTTTCAAAATTGAATAGCGGTACATGTCCTGCATATTGAGGCTTGCTTCGTTTAAAGTATTGGGGATACTGATCCACTGGTTTGGTAAGGGAGCCGTTGTCTTCAGATGCTCTCTGTTGGCTAATCAAGGCATTGACATCCTTGTAGTGAAGCTTGCCACTTTCCATTTTATCAGCTAGCCTGTTGTTCTCATTGAAAATGAAGGAGCCAAGCACCGTAGCAGCAGTAGTCATGAGAAAGCTACGCTTGGATACTTGGAAGTGCAGTAAGCTTCCAGTGCCCAAAGACACTCCTTTTACTGGAAGCATTGAGTTCTAGAATGATACGTGACGAAATTGATAACAAAAGACTCTTTCTTTCTCTTAAACTGAAGAGATCCTTGCTGTCGTTCTTACCTCTCTCTAGCCAGTTTCTTCTCATGCCATATCATCAGATTTTGTGAAAAGTTATATGCAGGAGAGTATGATGATGCTGCTCAGTTTCTGCTAAGCGTGAACAGCTTCGTATACGACCTATGTAGTGGCCAAATCAGTTCACTTGAACTTATATCGAGTCTTAAATGATTACTTCTCATAGAATGCTTTAGAATATACAATATCAGATCACTTCAGTTGAATCATCAGCCTTTTTATTTTTTTTTTTTTGTTATATTTCTTATATTAAATTCATTCTATGTAAAATGGGTATTAGTTAAGTATACACGAGAGTATCTTGGTAAATATGGCCATGCTCTTTCTTTTTTGAATTTGAATAATTTACAGTTGCATAATTCATTTGTTTAATATTCAGTTACTTAAAACACTGTTGGTCTATAATTGACAAAAAAGTACAACAAGACTACAGAAAATCCCACAAATGCAATTGTTCTAATTGGAACAAGTTCTTGTTGGTGCGGGGATTTGTAGTCTGAAGAAGAAAGCATCCTAGTGGGGTAGGAGTCTTGTTCTTTGTCTTCAATAATGCCAGATTCCAGTGCTTCTCGTATATCGTTTTTGTTTGCTTTGGTCTCGTTCCCGCTTTCTGGTGCCTCATGATTGTCACATTCGTTAGCTGCTATTATATCAACCTCATCATCCGAAACTGGAGGAGTTACGCTAATGGAATCATTTCTCTTTTCCCGATCTACGGAATTACTGTCGATAATATCATTATCATCGTCTCTAATACCACTGGATTCAATTCCATCTCGGATGTCAGGCAGTGGTAATAGAGATGTTGATACGGGAGGAGGCGTCGACAAAAATGATTGTCCAATAGCATTAATTGCAGATAATTCTAATGTCGGAGGTGTCGAAACTGGAGGAAGTAAATCTTTAAAAGTGCTCCTTGTTGAGGCATTTTCGTTTTTTCTTTCATTTTTATTTTCGTAATTTTCGTTAAGCTCATTAGTATTAGTATCGTTATCAGATGTAGTAGTAGTAGTAGCAGCAGTAGCATTTTCATTGATGATTTGATTATTCTTTTTGTTATTAGTGATATTTGAAGTTTTACTTTCGTTATTCGGCTTGTCTAGTAAAACAGAAGTACCATTATGTACATTTGTTGCGTCTTTTCCATCCTCATTGCTCCTGGCAGAAGTTTTGCTAAGATCGGGAGATTGTTGAGCAATTTCTTTACTAGATTCTTTGACTATATTTTTCTTACTTTGCTCAATTTCATCAGCCTTCTTCATGGCAAGTTTGTTTGCCTTGACTTTTGAGTCTAGTACATCAATCTCGCCCTTCATTTTCAAGATCTGTTGTTCCAATTGGTAAACCTTCTGCTCCTTCTTGATTTTGTACTTGTCAAATTCTTGCTTCGTCTTCTGCTGGGAGTTGGATACGTCTTCCAATTTATTCTCATACTCTTGTAATTTCAGTTTATACAGTCGATCCAAATAATCTTGGTTGATTTCGTTTAGTCTACTTTGATACTTTTTTACGAATTCTTCTAACGATTTCAACGTAGAGTTTTGCTGTCTGACTTTGGACAAGTTGTTAGTGAGAATAGTTATGGTTTGTTCGAGGTTTGCTGCATTCGTGATTTGAGAGTTATTGAAAATCCCACAGCCACCCTTTGGGTTCAAACCAAGCATTGCATCTTCCAAGTTTGGGTTAATATCCCCAAAGAGTGCATTTTCAAATGACATTGGGGTGTTTGGCAAGGAGCCTTGTTGTTCCTGCTCATGTTTCTGTTGCAGTTGCGACTGCAGTTGGCTATCGAATATACTCTGAATAAAATTGTAATGCTTCAAGTCTGTTCCCGTGAGACCATTGGAAGCATTTAGTTTACGTTTGTTAGATGATAATTTGCTGGAGTTACTATCGGTGTTATTGGCGTTGATGTTGCTGCCGTTATTGCTGCCGTTACCCGCTATCGAAGACCCAGACGCTCTTCTCAAGTAATTGGGCATCATATTGATGTTTTCAATCTTGGCACTGATCTTCTTGTGACTCGTATCCACTTCAATGTTGAATCCCAAGTAAATGATGTCACCGATTTTCAATTCAATTGGATCCAGTCCAATTTTCAGTTCGTTTACAAAGGTTCCGTTGGAAGAACCAAGATCCTTGATCATTAATTTCCCATTTTCAGGGTCAATAAACATAGCTGCATGGTTTCTACTCAAGACTCTGGAGTCGAAATACCCATTGTTTATCTCTGGTTTGATTTTGGAACCAGCGGGTCTACCAAGCTTCAATGTTTCTGGGTAGTATGGAATGAGCAAGTTCTTCTTTATGAACGTCTCGTTGAGTGGGATCAACGTAACAATGTATTGCATCTGCATTCTTTTATCTGGGTATTCCCTTGCTGGTGTTATCGATGAAACTGACGTAGACGACCCATTGCCTGACACGGTAGCTGAAGCAGCAGCAGCTGCAGCTGAAGCGGAGGGTAGCAGCAGTGACGAGATAACCTGTGATCTTGAGTTGGACCTCTTTCTTCCAACTCCTCCATTATTGCTATTTGATTGTGCTGCTGCGCTCCCATTGGAATGGAGACTATTGCCGTTCGCTAGTGATCTTGGTATCAGGTAACTTTGCTTGTTTGCTACGGTATTCTGGCTCTGGCTCAGGGCTGGGCCCAGGCTCGCATTTTGATTGTGAGTATGTCCTAATTGCGTGGAGCTCGTTGGCCCCAAATCAAACAGAATTGGAATATCCATGGCACTTGATATCTGAATGGTCTACACGATCTACAAACACACCCATATAACCACTATCAATGTGTATATACTGAGTAAGATATCCCCTAATTGACTGCCTCTATGATCTGGATTTGTATAAATTTTTTCCGCTATCGCGTGTAATTTTTTTTTGGCTCTTGAAGGTCGGTGCGTAGACGGTTGTATGCAGTACGAGGCGATAGTGAAGAATAAAGTTTGTAGTGTAGGGCGCACGGTAAAATAAACAAACAACGATGGCAGGAGGGAACTGATCAGACAAGTGAAACAGGCAGAAGTTAGCAGTAGGAAATAGTTTGTAGATATAATCAGGAAGAAAAAGATACACTTATAAGCTAGAAGCTGTGTTTTTATATTATTTTTTATTGCATTTTTCCGCTTTAGTTACTTTGTAGATGCCTTACAATAGCTTGTCTAACTGCGTGTCTTCGATCTCAGCATCGGTTTCATTGCTAGACGATTCAATCAACACTTTGGACGATGCAGCCAAGGATCTTGCCAGATTGAAAAAAGTGCTTTCTATTAAAAAAGTGTTTGGGCTAGTCCCGGAACTGGACTTGGAGAATGCTAAGCAGAATATCAAGCTGGAAGTGCAACCGCAGATTGGAAGTGTCTTGGTTAGAATACGGAGAGAGCTAAACACATTGGAGAGGAAGAAAATGAATTTAATTGGAAAAATTGATCTTCAAGAGCAAAGGTTGGATTCGGCAAGAGGAGGGAAGAGTTCATCAACAAATAAAAAAATCCGTAGAAAACTTGTCTACAGGGGCGATGTTAGTGATGAAAAGCTCACGAGGTTGATGTTATTGCAAAATAAGAAAGACAGGTTGAAGTACAGCTTGTCGAGGCACAATTTACAGAGCCAGAGAGCAAGATTGAGTAAGATACCGTCATTGCAACCCCAATAATTGAACATAGATCTAAGAATAATCTAGAAGTTAAAGATGGAAGGGGAATTTTGTATACTAGTAAGAAAATAGAAAGGAATAAAACTAATATAGTGCTGGGAAATTAACTTATGTAGAAATGGTAGTATCGAAATATCATTAATTATTTATACATGCTCGCTAAAAATATTTACGATACTAGATGAGGTGAAGATAGAGGTTCCTTAACGCACTTGTCACACTGTACTGTTTGATTCAGAACCAGGCTCGGTCTCTGTTTCAGATTCGTTTTGGCCCTGCATCGACTTGATCAAATCTTCACCATCCATATGTTCTAAACTAGTGATATTTAATCTCTTTGAAACCTGCTTGGCGTACTCGAATGCCACATCTTTGATATTCAACTCCTTCTGTTCCAAATCGGGTAGGATTTCATGCACACTTGTTGCAGTGGTGCCGCTCAAACCACACATGGTGAACGTATTCAAGTATTTAAGATCTGGTGCGATGTTCAAACCGATCCCATACGACGATATACCTCTTTGGATGTTGCAACCAACAGACGAAATCTTCAAGTCATCTTGAGACATCCACACGCCAGGGTTGGAGTTGGTGAACGTTTCAGATAATCCATATTTATGCTTCAATGTTTCCTGGACCGATCTCAATAGCACCGAATCAACGAAGCACCTTACAGTTAAGTTCTCAAACTTCTTCAAATCCAAGATAAGATAAGCCACTAGTTGGCCCTTCCCATGCCAGGTAGTTTCACCTCCTCTTTCCAACTGAAAATATCTACATCCCAATTTTTCAAATTCTTTGATCCTTTCTGGAAGGTTTGGATCTTGTTTCATTTTCTTTCCACCTGTGTACACATTTTCAAATTCAAATGTTAACAATGTTGGTAAGGGTTTCATGTCCAAAATTTTCTTTAAAAATTGGTCTTCATAGTCCGAAAGTGTAAGGCCCTTGGTCCAAGCCTCACGCTGTTGCTTAATTATCTTGCTTTCCAATTTTTTGAAGTGAATGTTTGCATTGACCATATCCGCTTGTATATCTTGACCAGTTTGGAAAGGTGTAATGCCTGGAAAATGAATATGACGTAGTGTCTTATAGTTTTCGGTTAACGGTATAAACTTCGTGGCACATGATGTAGAATTGTGACGTATGAATGATAGGCCAAGTGAGCGAGTGTTCATCTTGGCAGTGCTCCTTTGCTATGATCTATACGATAGTTAATTCGATATTACAACTTTTCAATGCTTAAGATCTTCGTATCCTGCGTAGATATTCTTTTTTTTTTTTTTTTTTTATTTTATTTTTGTTTTCTATCAGTCTAGAGATTGGAACGAGAAAGAAAAGACCCACCGAATTGTATATCCGTGTATTTCCACCAGGTCATCCAAAACCTGAGCCAAAATGTCCGATATTAGAAGGAGACGTCAATTGCCCATAAATATATCCCGTAAAAGAATTCCAAAGACATCGTCTGCTGGTACAAGCTCGCTATCAACTGCTGGCATACACAAAAATGATACTCAATTCACCGTACCGAAGTATGTGAACTATTCTTCACTAATATCCAGAAAAAGACAGAAAGAATTGGGCTCTTTAGCACCTTCATTGATAGTAGAGTCTTCTTCTATAAACAGTACTCCGGAATTTATACTACTCTGCAAATTGTTTGTACCTCGAACCAGTTATCTTAGGATCACAGAGAGTAGACTTATGCAGAAGCTACCAAATCTTATATACAGTACCACTGGAGTTTCTGGGTCGACCAGTACCAGTGATAGTTCCAAGTATACGCTTGCAAACTACCAATTACATCTTTTAATGGCCACCATTACTTCCAAGTATATCGATTCTTGGTATTCTAGCAAGTTAAACACAGATAACTTCGAATTTATAGAAATTATTTACAAGCATTTGTGCCATGTAGTGCGGCAGCTCGTCAATAGGTTGAGGAAGAGAGTGTTTGCAACCGTTAATTCATCGATGGATTTCTTGAATGAGTTCATTGAGATTCTCAATAATCATCTTGAGGAAACCTTGACCAGAAAATGGGAAGATGTAACTAACGATAGTGTTGTTTATGACGATGACTATGAAGACAAAATACGATCCTACCTAAGCAGGCGGAATGTAATATTTTCAGAACGAAAAAACAGGAAAGGTGATGATGAGGTAGTTGAACTAGCCGATCAGTCATTTTTCGATAGACAGAGCAATTACGAACCTCTGAGCGAAATTGTCTATCTTAGGGTACTAAGTAGTAAAATTGTAGGATTATTGTTTGAAGAAGGAGAACGAGAGACAGAAGAGGAAAATGAAGAAGAAGTAGACGAAGAAGAAGAGGAGATCGACGAGGAAGAAGAGCAAGGTGGTGATATACAGGCTATGTCACCAATTGGAGAAGGCTTACTTATATCAATTTTGGGGGACTTGGTGTTTGTCAAAGTACTAGAGAGCTTCTCTAACCCAAATTTTTTATTGGGCATTGTGAACACAGTAGTAGATAAGTTTGGTGATGAGGGAAACGAGAACGAAGCAAAGAAGCATGGAGCTAAGGGAGCTGGGCTAAAAAGTGGTGCAGCCCTGATTGGGTTTATTGGCCATTTACTGAATTTCAGTTCTGCCGCGTATAATATTGTAGAAAGTTTTCTCGACAACATTCAAATATACACGAATAGAAATGAGGCCAAGAGTACCAAGGAGCAAACCATGGATGAAAATATCCTCAACTCTTCAATATTCCGGTTAATTGACATGGTTACCCAGTTTTCTGATCGAAAACCGATACTCACCGGCTTTTTGAAATATTTCCGATCTTTGATTTTAAGCAATTCGTATATTTCATGCAGAGTTGATTTGAAGTTGAAAAGTATCATATGGGACAATACCTCCATGGCAGATGATTCCTTAGCCGAGATCATCGCAAAGTTGAGAATGAGTTTATTTGGAGAAAAGGATAAGGATAAGGATAAGGAAAAGGAGAAAGAAATAGGTAATAGCACTGATGAGAATAGTAGTACGAGTGAAGATCTTACAGTTGAAGCATTGGCTGCGAAGATTTCAACGGTTTTGACGAAAAAAACCCCACAAAGTGCATTAACGCCGGGCTTCACATATTTGCAAGATGGCCAACAAAATGACATCTTAAGATTACTTGGTGTCTTCAAAGAGAATCAGGACCTAAACAAATTGCTAATAATTCAGTGGGTCGACTTGATCATGGCAAAAACTTTCCCGGAGTTGACTGAATAAACGTATGCTCAGACGTCAGTGGGTTGATTCTTCCCCATAATTTCCATGTGTGAGCATAGAAAATAAAAAAGAAATGATATTGCATCTGATCACGAGATGCGATTTTGTGATAATATAATGAACAACGATTAAGAACAATTTTATATCTGGCCCATTGTTATTGTTATTCTCTCGTTTAACTTAAAAAATTTGTATTTATTATTATCATTATAAGTAGAAATAGTGGTAACAGTAATAGTGATTTTAATATTAAATATTATTAGTGTTATTAGTAACATTCCAAATTTGTTTCTATAGATGATGGCTAAATAATAGACAGCCGTTTCACATTCGTTTCATCACCTAAAAATTAAATATTATATTCACACACTTTAGTATAAACATGACCGACATAATCTCTACGCTTAGAGATGATACAAGATTCAATTATTCGGATGTCGTGAGAAAGATCCAACAAGAAGATAATTCAGTCCCACACCATGCACACTTGCATAACACAGTAGAGTTGTTCGCATTCGGAAATTACCCACACTACGTAAAGTATCAACCACATTTCATTGATTTGGATAAAACCCTTTTGCTTAAACTAATCAAATTAACCATATTGGCAATGTGCTCAGAGAATGAGGGCAAAATAATACTGGTAGAAGATATGGAAAGGGACTATGGATTAGAATCTGCTATCCATCACTACACACAAGTGGCGAACAGCACCACTGAGGTTGAACAGTACCAATTTTCCAATGATTGTCACTTACTCGAGAGTATACTATTTTCGATGATTGATGATTCATTGATTAATATTAAGATAGACGATATTTGTAAACTGATCAGAGTCGTAAAGAGTTTCAAACTTAGAGATAGCTACAACAGAAATGATGTTAAGTTGTTGGTATTGAAGGAAGAGGACATCCCCAGAAATGCAGGAACATCATATGCCAAGTTGGAGAAATGGCTAAACGAGAACGTGAAACCTGCTCAGACAGAATACGGAACGAACTTGAAGAAATTTAATGAAAAAAACATAATGAATCAAAACTGAAAGCAAAAGAAAACCGAAAAGTAAATAACGAACAAAACAAAACAAAAATAAAAAATGACTACGATAATGATTTTACTAGTAAATAGATATAAAAGAACAGCAACTGTTTGACAACAGTACCAAAATGGTACCAAAATTTAGTAGAAAATAAAAAAACTTACATATTACAGAGACTATTTTTAACTTATGTTTATTGTAAATGACTAATATACTGCTTTCTTCCACCTCCATGCTTAAGCTTTCCAAACCTTGGAAATGACAGAAGCAATTCCTCCTTCCTTGGTTTCAATTTCATATAAACCATACCCGGCAACACCTGTACCGAAAGTCAACAACCACATGGCGTAGTTGTGAATACTACCGTACACTCTCTTTGGGATATAATCAATGATACACGATTGGAATCCTGCATAAACATGGTACAACAAGAGGGCACTTAAGGAGGAGTCAAGCAAGGTTGAAGTACCGGTGAACAATGGGGTCAATACAAGTGGTACTAAACCAACAGATACGAATCTTTCAGAGGTCCAGTGATATGATCCGTGAGTCTTGGATGGCTTTGGGGCAATATAAGCATCATTGACAGTTCCCACAATATGACCCGGAGGTTGAGGAATGGTTTTAATTCCACGAATAAGTACTGGTTTGAAGAAGCTAGTGGTGAGGCTTCTTGAGCTTGATAATCCAACACGACTTAAGGCCAACATGACTCAATAAATATCAATATAAACGTTGTGTGAAAAGAGTTTACAGGTAAAAAGGTATAGGCTAGTTTGGTTTTTTTTCTTTGCCTAGTGCGTATGTATCCCCGGAAAATTACACTTGAAATCGCGCTAATTGGTTGGATTTGCATTGAGTATATACAGGATAGGAAATTGTGAGTCCTAGTATGGGATGCACAAGTTACTAGAGAGGAAGGTATGAAGTTGACAACAGCGTAGCCAATTCTTTTAGAAGTGGTATCTTTCGGGGTGCAGATGATTTGAACTAGTATGATTTTTCACTATGTTATCAACTTTCCTTCAAGAGTTTTCTAGTCTCTATTCATTTTGGGTTAATCTAATTCATCGTATTCCTCCAAATTTGCAATCGGTTTAGCACTGCCATATCTCTCTGTTAACGCCTTTTCTATTATCCCCAAAGGCCCTCTATTGTAGATAATTCTACTGAATCTTGCCAAGGTTTCATCGTGCCAGTTTCTACGATCCAATTCATAAACTTCGATTCCTTGGGTCATTCTTAAGCACCTCTCACTATTCACCTTATCATTCATTTTGGCATACATGGTAGACAAGTTATTTAAAGTGCTAATCAAAATTGGTGCAGCCCTAGATGTTTCATTGTACGAATTGAAAAGTAAGTCTACGACTTCTTCACCCCAGCTGATAGCGTTTTCCTTGAAGCCCTTGGCCCAAATAACTTCACTGATGTGAGCTTTGATTTCCGCGATTTGTACCATGAGGTTCAATGGGCTGATATCAAATAGTGGGTAGTACTTTTTCAAACTACCATTTTTCTCTGCAGAGACTCTCTCTTGGATATCAGTCAAAACCTTCAAGTTAGATAAGTAGATATTCAAAGAGTTTGACAAGACTTCATTTTTGTCCAGTTTGGAAATCCCACTTCTCGTCGATTCTTTGGCATATAAAAAGGCCATTGAATTTAATGTGTGTAGAAATTCATTGGTCACCTTGCAGTTTTCTTGAATCAAGAACTGGTTATCAATTTTCAACGAAGGATGTGCTCTAGTCAACATTTCAATTGTCCTCATTAGATATGCCACCTGAACTTCAGTGCTCTGGCTTATCTTACCCAACAACTGTGCAGCCAGAGAGATTTGTTCTGCGTTACCTAAATTGAAAAATATTTCATCATTATCAATAATTTTTTTTAGGATTTTAGTTGCAGATTCTGGTTTATTTCTTGATAGTAACGATTTGGCATACCTTATGATGATGTTTATATAGAAGTTAGCAAATTTATTGGATTTCTCATCAAGTAAAACTTTAGACTTTATCATTGGGAAATCAAATTTATCGTTAGCATCGTAAGAATCGAGCTCCAAGTTGTCTTGGGGTTCCTCTTCTGATATTGATTGTAGAATTTTTCTATAATGCTTAGCTGCGTACTGAGGACTTTGAAGAACATCATCTTTATTGATTGCCTTGACAGCTTCAATTTGGTTTGGATATGAGATATCAAATGGAATGTTTTCCCTTTCATTTGCATCCAGGTAGATCCAATATAACAGCCCTCCACATATTACAAGCCCACCGAGGTAAGCTCCTGCTAACATATTGAATACTTTGGAAAACCCACCCAAATTACTTCTTTGACTAGGAGTTAGATTGATGAACAGCCTAACCGATTGCCTTCTGTGTAAAGATAAGGAGCGCGCGTTCGCGCCCGAACGTAAGAGCCTAAACATACTTACAGTATTACCTTCAGCGAAATATATTGGAGTAGTTTGATCCTCAAGCGCAGTGCCATCAATTATCAATGGAATTTTGATGTTAGCCTTTTTTTTTTTTTTGCGCACGGTATGGTTTAAACTTTAGGCTCTTGGAAAACGATTAGCCTGTAGGTACAAAAAAGAAGGGCAGTGTCATTTGTTGATATTTTATGTAGAAACACCCACATAGGTAAAGGGTAATTGTTTTGCTATATAGTAGACAACTTATGTCACACAAAGTATGACTAAGGTTCGAAATCAGCATAAAGAAAAGCCTACGGGTACTGATCTCGAGCCTACGTTTGTAGAAAGGTTGATTTATAACTGGCTCATTACTGATCCAAACTTAAATATATCGACAGCCAAAAACTATCAGGTGCAACACCATGATAGCATGAAATATATCTTCTTCTTCGGCGGAAGGTTAAGAACTGTCAAAGGAAGACCTATTGTAATCCTTACTGGGGCTTTAATTATAGTTCCAGCGGTACTATTTTGGTGCTACGAGGCAAAATGGCTATGGCATAACGTTTCTTCAGCGCCAGTAATAATTTTTTCATACATGTGGATGTTAACCTTTATGTTTTTCATTAGGGCTAGTACTTCAGATCCTGGAGTGTTGCCGAGGAACATTCATATCCCATTAAAGGTTGATAAGACGACCAAGCAATTTGGCCCAACCGCACCAGAAGAGTACTATAATATAATATCGGTTCCATACTATCAAAATGATAATAATGGCAGAGCTCGTTCGAACGATGCCTCGATTAATTTAAAATACTGTCCAACATGTCATATATGGAAACCTGCAAGGACAAGTCATTGCAATGTTTGCAATTGCTGTGTACTCCATCATGACCATCACTGTAAATTCTTGAACAATTGTGTTGGACCGAGAAATTATCAATACTTCCTTTGGTTCTTACTATGTGCAACCATAGGCAATGTGTTACTATTCATATTGTCATTCATTCAGATCTTCTACTACAAATTAGAGACTATCCCACTGGTACAAAGGTTTGAGCAGTCTATAAATTTGCATCCAGCAGCATTTTTCCTAGCCATTTACTCATTTTTCACTATGTTATACCCAGCGCTTTTATTGGGATTCCATTTAGTATTAACATCGAAATATTTAACTACAAGAGAATATTTAAATAATGTTTGGGGAAAGAGACATAATCCAGATTTTGTTAATTTCTTCGACACTGGTTCTATGTGGAAGAACTTATACATTTCATGGATAGGGAAGCCCAAGGGGGTCAGCATGTTCAGGCTAATAGATCCATATGAGCCTGGAGATCTTAGGTTGGAGAAGATAAATCCATTACCCACCTTTTGACATAGAGCCAAGGCCTTAGTCAGAACTTAATATAATGAAATCACACGTCACTTATTTTTGTAATTGTAGCCATACATAGATATCTAATCTAATACTTCATTGTAGCATTGACCCTCAACAATAGTGCAGACTATTCTGCAACACTTTTTGATAGTGCAACATGCGCGGTATGATTTGGCGCGTTATAATTTTTCATGAACCTTAAGAAGCACCTAAGTGATCAGCACTATATCTGTATCTATTCTTCCAGTATATATACCATATCTGACTTTAATTACGAGCCTGTACATACCAATATAATATCAAGTAATTAATTTTTAAGAAAAGATTTAACAAGTGCCAATTCATATTACTTTTATTTGGTTCCTGATACATATAAAACTACTGAAAGGAAATATAATCTACTGGTGGTGGATCCATTCAAGTATATGACTGAGCCAACCTTGAAGAAGGGACTTTCTATCACGCCCTTTAAGTCACTTATACCTACTCAGGATCTTGCGCCACTTATAGCCTCGACTTCGATAGACACAATAACCCAAGGAATTGAGCAAGTAAACCCCGGTAGCTCATCGTATAAAATTCTACATGATGAAATAAATGCAGATCCATCGAAATACGGCAACATCATAGATCACGTTGCAAATGAATACAGTACGTTCAAAGATCAAGAATTGGATGAGTTGGTATTCAAAAGACAACCTACCATAGGAGATACTGCTGCTTCGACTAACTCCGCAAATGACCCTCCATGTACACAAATAGAAGGTGAGCTAGAATCTCGAATATTCAATTCCGTACACAATTGTGAAGTCAAATACGTAGCAGAGCCCGTCAAGAAAGAACAAGATCCCATTGTAAACCTTTTAATAGAAAACATGAGTGAATCACCTTCTGTTGGCGAAAAGTCTTACTCAAGAATTTCGGAATTGCCTACAAGTGAAAGTGGTGATGAGAGTAAAGTTAAACGTAAATTGGAAGATGATACAGCACCACTCTCTTCTCCATTGAAAAAGCAGACTTACATTAAATTAGAAGAGATCAATTCTACAGCAATTAGTGATATTAAGTTGCTAATTTCTCAGCTAGACGATCCTGAGGCAATTGCAGATGTATGGTTGGATCACGATAAGCAGATCGTCTCTACATCATGGCTCATATTACTTCAAGATAGACTAATACGAGTAATTGACAGTTCAAAATTTGAAGATTTGGACATAGATTTTTTAATTAAAATCCAAAATGTTTGCTTTACGTGCATTTCGGAGGGTATTGCTCAAGACTGGTCCAGCAAATCGACTGAATTGACGAACTTTACGTTGAATTCGCTATTATCTTGTAAGACCATCTTACTCATTATGAGGCGTAAAGGAGATGAAAAGAAATTACTTGTGGCCGAGCATTTGAAGCTGGTTATTGACTTGAACTACAATGTCATAGAATATTTGATAGTCCCCATCAACCAGGGGAAATTGGAGAATCATTCAGCTCTAACCATGATCTCTTACATTTGTGACAACTTAACTTTACTCACAGATTATGTCATGAACAATAAAGTAGATGATCATTTTCTTACAAGATTAGAGTATCTTTCCATATTTGCGTTGTACTCCGAAAATTATAAAACTAAATCAAATCAACAAACTTTGTTGGTCAACTTGTGCTGGACTTCTGCTCAACTTATTATTGCCATTTTTAAATCTCATCCTGATCAACGACAATTTATCATAGAAGAGATATTGAGTGGATTTGCTTCTTCCAAGTTGAGCTCTAACTTCACAATTTTCCGAGGTGGTACTGTTCTAATGGTGTCCGTCTTATTGCTCAACCTTGTACAATCCTTTGAACTCAAAAAGGTTGCTGTAGAAGCAGCTGAAGTTATTGGAGATAATCATGATGACATCTTGCTTTTGGAAAGTAGAGTTAGATCACTTGGTGAAGATCTCATGCATTTGCAGGATCAAGCAAGGAATATTTCTAGTGACATAACAATGATTTTGATAAATAAGCTAGTAAAGCAGGCAAATAACACAGAATCTTACTTGAAGGAGAATTTTGAAAATTTGATTCAAGATTTGCTATACCTTTTACCATTCCCAGAGTGGTCAGTATCCGAATTTTTACTAAATAGTATAGTGGAAGCATTATTCAAACTACTTGAAAATGGTACTTCTACTAATGCTTCGAATGTGGAGAGCTTTGTGCTAGAATTGATAGGAAATGTGGGTATTAAACTTGCTCACAACATAGTTCAAGAAAGATCTGCCGATTATGATAATGAATCACTTTATGTTAAGACACTTGAGTATGTGCAAATTCAAAGTAATAAGAACATTAATTACAGGTCGAATTGGAACTTTCTCTTGTTAAGGTATCTCTGCAAAGAGTTAACTATAGAAAAAGAGTACTTAGAACAAAGTGCAATTAAAGGTTCTAAGGGTTACAGAGTTGAAGTTGGTGGTGGTGTATTATCATCAGAGGCCAACAATACAGAAAAAGGTAGTCCGGTGACGTCTGTTCAAGTACTTTTAGATCATTTGGCCAATTTAAAGAGTCCTTTGAAGTCAAGTCTTGAATATACCGATCAGTCTGCTTCTTTATATTGCCCCGTGTTGCATTCGTTTGAACTTTTTCATCAGTACAAAAGATTCATCAAAATAATAATAAACTCTTTGAATAGCTCAAAAGTTAAGACTAGATCAAAGTCGATAAAAATTCTTTCAAGTATAAGCGAAATCGACCCCTCCTTAGTTTCTTCCATTGAGAGTTATATTATCAATAAATTATCTGATCCGTCTCCCATGGTCCGAGATTCAGTATTGGATTTGCTTTCAAGTATTTTGAAGCCTGATTTAATCGACAAATTTTACCAACCGGTATGTGAGAGATTGGTTGATTCAAGTATTCTGGTCCGGAAAAGACTGATACGGCTTATTAAAGAAATATACTCCATGATTGATATCAATGACAACAACAGTAGAAAAGTGAAAACCTTTATTTGCACGAGGATGTTAAAGAAGTACGAAGATGAAGAAGACTCCATTGTTGAGATGGCTAAATCATTTCTATTGGAGGCTTGGATAAGTAGTAGCGATGATTCTTCTAAAAATTGGGTACCAGTTGAAATTATGATGGACGTAGTTTCATCTCCAGTCAGTAAAATAATTGTTTTGTTTGAAGGTTTTATAGGAGATATCTTACCGAAGCATTTCCCTGATATCAAACTGATAGTTGATCGAGTCTTGGATTTCGTTCTAATTGACGGAAATAATAGAGCTGATTTGGAAAAAGGATTGAGGCTACTCTCTATGTTGGTTAAATGTAATGGGAAATTGATGACTCAAGACCAATTGATATCCCTTCAACCTGTACTTGTTGACGACAAATCTACTGGACAACCAATTTGCTTTTATACTTTGCAAATATTGAAATATGTAATGATGGAAGTCACCATTTTAAGACGGGATTTTCTTGAGGCAACTGAGCAATCAATATTGAGGAGGCTTACTAAGTTCTCTTCTAAAGAATTAAATGAAGCCATGCCATGTGCTTGGAAATTGGCTAAGTTAAGTGGAGGTTCGATTAAACTCGCAAATGCATCTATATCTTGTTTAAAGCACATAAGACCATACATAAGCAGTGTGAAGAATAAAAGAGAACAAAGCATAGATCAAGAGGATCAGGAGCCGAGAATTCGGAAATTGCTTAATCTTATTGGTAGTTTTGGTAAATTCGGTCTGTTTGAAGATAATAGGGAAAATTTTTTGAAGGCGAATATTGGTTTAAAAGAAAATGAATCTGTGATAAGTTTATTGGCTAAAGTCGTCCTATTTTTCTGTAACTTTCAAGAACAGAAGAGGAAGTCAATAGGATCCAACAGTATCAGGAAAACTGCAGTTAAAAATATTGTGGGTATTTGTTCTTCCCATCCTAATCTATTTGTTTCTGAAACTGTGTTGAAAATCTTGGATAGAGAGTTTAATGCCAAGTATGACGACGATGATATTTCGATTAAAATCGTTATAGTTGAAGGTCTAATCGAGTTTTTAGAAAAGGAAAATGAAGATTCCAAGAAAAGGCAACAAGAAGGCAGTACCAAAAAATTTGCTGTTAGCTTAGAGGGTAACTCTAAGTTTAACGTTAATGATAGCATTTGTGCTTCAGTTATCCAAAGATTTAGTCCTTCTATTCTTCCTTTATGCTTCTATGACCAAGAGAGCTATTCATATATACCGATTAAGTACTTACAACTAGTTGTGAAATTGGGGTTTGCTAACCCAAAAGTCTTCATTTCGCTGATTATTGCTCTAGAATCAAGTACCAACGTATATATCAAGCTGCTGGCAATAGAAATGCATCAGGAACTTTTCGAGAAACACGAATCATTGACTGATACAAGCTATGTCGAGGGGATAAAATTGGCTTATCAGTACAGGTACAAATACAGCAGAAACTTTGTGAATGAGAGGTTCTTTTTGAAAAATTTATACTCCTTAATATCCTACAATAGAACTTCGAGAAGGAAATTCATTCAGTCCATTACTAAGACTTTCACGCCTCCAAATTTATTGACCATCGACCAGAGTCAAAGAAACCTTATTGTATTTACCATATCTAACTTGTCTACTATAAATTTCGTTGCACTTGAAGATGTCTGCTTCATAGTTTATCAATTGGATATGCTTATTCGTAAAGAGGGAATTGATATCTTCGAAACAATTCGAGATCTGGATACAAATAAAGAACCTAGTGCTTCAAACTTTATGGCAGTTCAATTATTTATTGCATTTCTTAGCTTCAAGCAATTTTTGGAGTCAAGCTACAACTTAAGCAGATCGCAAGTAGAAAACTTCAACCCTGCCAGGATTGATCCTGATTTAAGGGCTGCCCCAAAAATGGTTAGGGTTGACGATTTCATCTTAGATAGCTGCATCATAACTAATGCTTTAGATAATTCGGATAATCAAATAAGAATCTTGACAACGTTTGTTGAGAGAATGAATCAATTTACAAATTGATCTACAGCTTTTTAATGTTATTGAATGAATATGATTAGTTTCTTTATACATTAATCATGTTTAGTTGAATGAATATAATTAGTTTCTTTACATTTTAATTATGCTTTGCATGTAGGCTATTTCTTAATTTAGCCCTTTCGCTTTTCCACTCTTTCGAGTGAAGCTTCCAATTCTGAGATATAGTGAAGTTATGAGGCTCGATATTTGGGATTTCTATACCTAGTTTGGCGACTTCTTCAGTGGAAGTATCCTTAGGCTCGGGAGAATTAGAAGTAACTGGTGTAGTCTTAGTGCTGGTATCTAATGTTTGTATGAATTTAGGAGGAAACACTGGATCTATCACTAAAGATAAGCCATTGTGTAGTTTTAATTTTATGATTTGGCCATACTTCTGGCACCTTTCCGACTTTCGTTTATTCTTTAACTCATCAAGTGATAGTGAAAACTCACTCTCAACCAGATCGCTGTTGGGTTCTAGGTCATTATGAATGCTGTGGCCATTTGATACAACGTCACCTGCATTGAAGGTATTTTCCCCTCTATGTGAGATTTTATGGTTATATTGTTTGATATCTAGCATTAACTGATCTTCTCGTTTCTTCCAGCTTGCATATTTCTTTAACAAGCGTTTAATTTCATAAATTGTCAACACCTTCTTATACTCTAGCTCTTTGTAATTATGTGGGTCATAGATTTGCGTTATACTTCGTATATGCTTTACCCAATCGTGTTGCTCAAGTAGACGTAGCAGCGTTTCCAACGTATCACATTCATTAAGGATCCTTTGCCTGTCTATGTTCGTCATTTTCTTTTCTTCCTTTTTCATTCTCTTGTGGAAGAGTTCATAATTGGAATCTTGCAAGGGAACGTCTCTAGCCTTTCCTTTGGACTTTCTAGGAAGTAACTCTTCCCTTATTACAACAGAGTTTGCTTTGGAAGTCGGTACTTTGGGTTGCTGAGACGAGCTCGAAGCGCCGGATTCATTGTACAAATTTTCAAAGTTTAGTGAAGAGGTTACCTTGATGGGTTGATCTCTGAAAAGTAGCTTGTTAATCTTTTCAAAGTTGAATAGCGTAGGATTGGATCTCCGTATTTCATCCTTTGATCTCAATTTTCTTTCATTTGGCATTTAACTGACTTGGAGATATGTGAGTACTAAAAATGGGTCACTCTACGATGAAGGAACTAGAGATACTGAGGATTAGTACGGGTACCGACAACTAGATGAAGCAGAGAGGGGAGAAGGTAACTGGAATTTGATATTGGTTCATGCAGGAACATACATTGATTTCTGATGGGCTGAAGAGAACCAGTGCTCTATATTTTATTGACGATTCAGCATTTGTATTTTCGTTCATCAGATGCAGTTTCACAATTCTCGTTCAGGCTGTACTAGCATTGGCACCATGACCTTTATCAAGAGTCAGTACACCGATGATGTAGCCTTCAGCCAAGGCTCTGTCAACTTTTCTGATTCGTGCGGCTCATCTATTTCACATAGAGCGCGTTAAGAACAACACCAAAATTCCCAACCGGTAGGTACTCTTCTTAGTACGAGCAAGTATTACAGTAGTTTGGGCTATAGAATTACCGTCTAGTGTCTAGAATATAAAACTAGGTAATATGAGTTATAGAGGGAAAGAAAAATCTTCCTCGCTTCCCTTTGAAGATGAAGAGTTATCCCCAAGACCAAATTCCTTCGCACCTAAGAGAGCCGGTGGCCCTTCGTTTGGTAGATCCGTAGGTTCCTTGAACACGAAATTGCTATCCTTTCTTTTGATTATATGGATCCTCACAATACACTACTTCGAACGTATAGTACCTAGGCAAACAATGAATGCATGCCAATGGGAAAAATGGGAAAAATGGGACGAAGACTCCAACGTTAAGAAGCAACAAACCGCTCCGCATAGAATAGCCTTGATGCCAGACCCTCAAATCATTGACGATCACACATACCCCAATAAGTCCAAAGCTTTCAATTACATTACCACTTTGATTAGTGATAATTACCTTCGTAGAAACTATAAGTTTATGCAAAACATATTGGACCCTGACACTACCATATTTTTGGGTGACTTATTCGATGGTGGTAGAGAATGGGTTGAAGACGATGAGAAGTGGTTCAAAGAATATCAAAGATTCATGGGTATTTTCCCCTCTAAACCTAACAGGAGAACCATAATGTCTATCCCAGGGAACCATGATATTGGATATCAGGAGATCAAACCCAAGGTTACTAAGAGATTTTCTGCGTTTTTCGGTGAATTGAACAACTATGTAGAGATTGGGAACCATACTATTGTAATGATTGACACAATTTCCATGTCACACCCAGATCCTGAAATATCGGCTGAACTGAAGTTGTTTCTTCAAAATTTGGATGATCAAATCAATCCTCAATTACCCAGGATTTTGCTCACTCATGTGCCATTATATAGATTTACCGACCAGCAGTTGTGTGGTCCACTTAGGGAAAAGGGCGATCCATTCCCGTTGCAAAAGGGATATCAATACCAAACTGTTCTTGACTGGGAAGTATCCCAAACATTGTTGAAAACGGTTGACCCCGATGTTATATTTTCTGGAGATGATCATGACTACTGTCAAGTAAAGCATAAGTTCAATTTCCAGGGAATTGATAGAGTGGCCGAAGAAATCAGTGCTAAGACGGTCTCTATGACCTGTGGAGTAAAGTATCCTGCCTTGCAGTTATTATCATTGAACAATCCGTACGATCCAAACCCAAAACTGAAGTTGGCTGATGATTCGACGAGCAGCTATGTAACAGAAATGTGCTACTTACCACTGCCATATGTTGCGCTTAACTCATACATCTTCTTACTTTTGGTGACAATTGGAATAGTGGCGATGGTATACTTATTCCCAGCTCTGCTTGTTAAACTAGCAGATAAACTTCCAGTTGTCATCTCTAAGAAATTCAAGCATGATGACTTACCTCAGTGGAAACCGCTGCAGTTTCCTAAGAATTCGGAATTCTTAAGATCCTTGAGCTTGGAAAGAAATTGGATTTCATTTGGATTGCATGTTTTAGTAGCCATTACTGCTGTATATTCATTATTTGGCTTTTACTATTGGTACATATAAGGACACATATAAATTTATAAGAAAATGACAAAGCTTAGGCTTCTATAGAAAATATAGTCTATGCTAAATATACTTACGTTTACAATTCATTCAAATTAATTCTTTATGTTGTATGTTATCCATTTAGATTTTCATTCTACTTCTTCCCCTCCTACTTTATTGAGAAGAATCTTTCTATATAACTTGGGTTGAAGTCAACTCTTTTAGAAACATATTGCCTTATAGCATATGGTTTCATATTGGCTAGTTGACCCTCTCCGACCAAGGAATTGATCAAGTCAGGATGAACGGTGAATAAGTTACCGATCTCCTTTAGTAACTGGAATTGTTCCAGAAGGTCACTGATTTTCCATTGGTCAATTATACTTTGGTACCGGATGACATCTTTGGTAAGTATAATACCACCAGTGGAATTCACTGCGAATTTCTTATAATGCTCAAGTAACTGATTGAGTAAGTTCAAACCAACCTTGATAAGGAAATTCAAAAGATTCCCACTATTTAAGAATTGAGGAACCTTTTCATAAACTTCAATAAGGAAGTCTGATACTTCTTCACAAGCCTCAGTATCTTCTTCATCAGTAATATTTTCAACTACAAAGTCCTTCTTCTTTTGTTTAGTGAGTAAAAATGCAATTCTGTAAGAAATCAAGTCCAAAGCTTCCTGGGTGATTATATTGATTGCAGTTTCACATCTTGATATGTAATTGTTAGTTAAATTGCACATTCTATTACGGATTTGAGGTGCATTTATGGCACAGGGCAAAATGATTTTTTTGATCGATGATGAGATAAGGAAAAGTGCTTCACTTGTTAAATTAAATGCTGCTAACCCATCAAACTTGTATTTGTGGGGTGGTGTGGAAAGTGAAGATGATGAAAGTGAAGTTGATGATTTGATGAATGAATGCTGTTGTTTGATTGAATCATAAGATACTTCCAAACATGATTCGATATAAAGCTTCCCAAAATCGAAAATCAATATTTCTAGTATTTCAAGTGAAAATTCGGGTGTCTTGTTAGGAGTGAGTTCTAAGACTCTTGCAATCGATTCAATTGCCAGCTTAACAACAGTTTCTACTATACCAATGTTTACGGTTACATAGTCGGGATAATCAGGTTGACTCTGTGGGTTGAATGACTTGTCTGAGGAAGATGACTTGTCAAGACGTGTTTTCATAAAGTTTTTAAACTGAGAGAGTCTCTTACGTTCTGAGAAATGAAATGAAAACCTATCGAGAGTTGAAGAAAGTGCACCCGTATGTCCACCTACTCTCTTCCCCTGGGCTGACGCAGAAGCTGCGGCTGCGGCTGCTTCAAGGTCTGCTCTTTCTTCCAAGTCGTCCAAACTTGTCAATCTGCTTTCCAATTTTCTTTCCCTCAACTCCTCTGGGTGGTATTCAGTGAACTTCGATACAATGCCGTAGATGGTATCCTCCAAGTTTTTCTTCTCTCTGCTGAAGTAGATATCCTCCAGTGTATACTCAATAAATAAATCATAATTACACTGATCCAATATTATTGCCAACTCATCTTCAGGGTCAAGGTCGTTCGTGGATAAGAATTCTTTAATTTCACTGGTGAAGTCATTAACCAGTATGAAAAGTGAATGCAACACCCTCACATGAGCCAAGGAACCGACAGATAACGAGTATTGAAGTAACGAACTGATCTTGTTCTGGATGATTTGGGCGTATATTCTCTGGATGAAAATCTTAAGCACGGGTGTTGAGTCTTCAAAGACTTGCTGCACTATCCTTGCCTGCGCCTTGATAGACATTCGCAATCTATTCAATAGCTGATCTGTGGAGTCGTCTTTAGCAGAGTCTCCGTAATTTGGATCCATCAATTTGATCCAGATGGCCTCGTTGTCAAGCATTGTCGAGTCTTCAGTGTTGTCCTTATCAAGCATGAAATCATGCTTACTCACAAATACTTGTACTACAGTGGCCCCTCCGTTGAATTGATGCAAAATGCTGGCGATTTCTCTCATCTTTTCATACTCATCGTTCTCAAAGTAGTTTTCAAACTTGATAAGCAACTCTCTCTCAAACTTTTCGTTAAACTTCAAGATCGAGTCAACACATTGTTGCGCTTTGGGGATCTCCGGCGAGACGATCTTTTTGGCAAGAGTCAACAAATTAACACTTGTCTTGGCACATTTCATTCTATCGTCGAACTTTGTGCTGGTACGTAATGCATCCAAGGGCTCGTACGAACCCTTAGTGAAGAATCCGTGATAAGCCCTTATAAGGTATATGGTTTCCATGGAACGATCTCTCGAATTCGTGATTTTATTAAGGGATTGGCCCAAGGGTTCAATCTTGGTCGTGACCTGTGATATCATATCATCTAGGTCCGTGAATTTTTCAGTGATCTTGTCCACCTTGTCACTTAGGGCCAACACATTCTCACTGTGCCTCAACTCATAGTTTTCCACCTCTATTTCAATGTTTCGTTTTCTATCTTCACCCTCTTGTGTCAACTTTTTCAATTCTCTTAACGTGGATTCGAATGTACGAATATATGGCTTGGGATCCAAGTACTCCAACTTATTCACTTCAGCACCCTTTAGGAAATGATCTCTACTCAACTCCTCGATAAATTCATTGACAGTCATCCCACCAAGGAAGTTGTCCAAGGTAAGCAACTTCCTTATATCTTCATCCAAGTCGTATATGGAGAAACTCATGGCAACTGGGGGGTCCTAAGCTAGCAATTGGCCTTGATTTGGGTGTTGTTGGGCTGTCCTTCTCCGCTTAAGTAGAACAACAAAGAAACGTAAATAAAAAATGAGTAGGTGGAGAGTGTTATATGCAGGCGCGATTTTTGATAGGGACTGGTGACACAAGATAGCAGAATGAGAGTGAAGGCAATAGAGATATATTTGAAGATGGAAGAAAGAGGGAGAAGGGGAAGTGGACAATAGAGCTACCACAGTATGGCTATTCTACCGATATTATCCAAACTAGCTTGTTTCAGGCTAGCAAGAGACCCGTGTTTCAAAGTAGTCTATGTTTTATATGCAGGAGATATATTAAAAGGTGATAGTGAAAAATAGCAGTAGAGAGAGCCAACAGTGGATAGATGGAGAGCGATAGAGAGCGTAGAACGATAGAGCAAATATTCTACCCAGTTTGTCTTTCCCCGAGCGCTTTCTAATCTGTAACTTCTCGATATTCTCAATATTATAGTGGCGACCCTCTTCTTAACGTGTGTTTCTACCACACTTACCTACACCGTCTACATGCTTACTAATTTTTTTGGTTCAGACCTGTTAAATTTATACTAGAGAAAATGAATTTCTAATTAATCTAAGTAGCCTTGAAGGTGATGTGACACTTACCACAGTACTTTCTGTCCTTCATGTTGGCCATGAAGACACCAGCACCACAAGTTGGTTGAGGACATTCTCTTCTCAATCTTTCAACCTTTCCGTCGTTGTCAACCTTGTAGTAGTTCAAGACAGCTAACTTGTTCTTTCTGTGCTTGTGCTTAATCTTCTTTGGGGTGGTGTAGACCTTCTTCTTTCTCTTCTTACCACCACCTCTTAATCTTAAGACCAAGTGTAAGGTGGATTCCTTTTGGATGTTGTAATCAGAGAGGGTTCTACCGTCTTCTAATTGCTTACCAGCAAAGATTAATCTTTGTTGATCAGGTGGGATACCTTCCTTGTCTTGAATCTTAGACTTGACATTGTCAATGGTGTCTGAGGATTCGACTTCCAAGGTAATGGTCTTACCAGTTAAAGTCTTAACGAAAATTTGCATTATGGCTTGTCTGCAAAAATTGCTTCTTTCTTACCAATAGGTCTAGAGAAGAAGAAAAAAAAAAAGGAATCCATCCAAGGAAGAGAAGAGAAGGGTATTTGACATGAAAATTGTTCGTGAGCAGAGTGTTTGGTGAGTGAAGGCGAAAATTTTCTGGAAAATGTTAGTAATCTGAGCACGTGCATACACTTTCTTTTCTAGGGCTGAAGCCCTGGATATGTGAACTGGTGTGTGCAGGACATATGCACCCCAGAATTCGGTTGAATGCGCCCTGATGAGTCTTATCTTTATGTAAGTTGAGCTTCGTGTTATAGAACTAAATTAATTAGATTGATAAAGTGGTCCATACAATGGAATTAGATAATCTAATTGAAGAAGAAAGCCTGGTCTGTATCAAGGATTTACATATGGCTTTAAAGAGTTTATAGAACAAGGACTAAAAACTAGTGATCCATTTCTATGTGAAATGTATTTGGGCTGGGCTTACTTGGGTTCAGCTAATTTCGGTAAATTATTTTGGCCTAATGGTTTCATTCCATTTTTCTTGCACTCATTTGCATGTACCCACCGGGGAGAAGAAATTTGACATATGTTCCAACTATGACCATGTCTAAAATGGCTCCTGCGATCATTTGCTAATAACTACATAACTTGCAAGGCCCTCCTATAGTCAAATTATCTAACAAGTTTAGTTTAGATCTAGATTTGCACTAAGAATGTAATCGAGATTTCAATTGTAGTCGATCTTCGATCTCAGCATGCCGCATTAGGGAAGAGTACTATACATATTTCCTCTTCTTCCCCAAACATAAGTCTGCGAGATATGAGTTCCTGCTTACAAGCTTCATAAATTCTCATCATTTAATCCAATAGTGGAGAATGAACTCTGGTACAGTCCATAGCCATTAATTCATAACATTGATGTCTACTGTATTAGAATCATATTACTGGATTTTATTCAAGTACTGCAAAGTGATCTTTATTCCTTTCTCGAGTTTGAAAACTAACACAGGTTCTGTGAAAGCTAAAGCTTGATGATTACGCTTAGTATATCACTGGTCCTCATACCTCCCACGTTGCCTGTAAATTCTCGGACTTACCGAATGGGTATACCACAGTAGAGTGAAAATGGAATATTGTCAACAAGAATATTAGTAATTATTAACTAATGCAATCATTATATTAACTCATGGGAGCTAGGATTTCGGATCTTAATTATCTTCCGAGTATCTCATCACCCGACTTTACGTGGGTGTTAGGATGAAAACTAAACAGTTGATCTCGTTTTTATGCAGCAATTCGCTTGCATGAAGCATGTCAAAGGTTCTGCGCGATTTTTGGAACCTAAAATGCGGTCATATCGGTGCCTTTGCAGTATATAAGTAGAGTGAAAGCTACTGATGTTCGTTGAATTTCTGTTCAGAGTATCCAGTGTACTTAATACATCCCGATAAGCATTCAAATATGAGCGTTCCAGAAAAATTTGATTCAATTGGAGTTCTCGACTACGATAAATGGCTTGAACCAAAGCACTTCCAACACACGCCTCAAGCATTAAGAGATGACGATGTAGACATTGAAGTTGAAGCTTGTGGTATCTGTGGTAGTGACATCCATGCCGCTAGCGGTGCCTGGAGTAGACCTTACGTTCCATTAGCCGTCGGACATGAAATTGTTGGAAAGATTGCTGCAGTTGGCCCAAATGTTACCAAATTCAAGATTGGTGACAGAGTTGGGGTTGGTGCTCAATGTGATTCCTGTGGGAAATGTATCATATGTCATGATGGTAAGGAAAATCACTGTAAGGGAATTGTTGGAACTTATCGGGGGCTTTATAAGGAAACTAATACTCCTACCCAAGGTGGATATTCTAACTTTGTGAGACTTAATTCCAGGTTTACCTTCAAGATTCCTGATGCAATTTCAAGTACTGACGCTGCCCCTTTATTATGTGGTGGTATTACAGGATTCCGTCCATTGATGACTGCTGGTGTCAAGAAGGGGACTAAGGTTGGTGTTAATGGTATCGGTGGTATTGGCCATATGACGATCTTATTCGCCAAAGCCATGGGTGCTGAAGTTACAGCAATTTCTAGAAATGATAAAAAGCAAGCATTGGCAAAGGAACTTGGTGCTGACCATTATATTTCCACAAGTGAAGAGGGCTATGATGAAAAGCATGCCTATAAGTTGGACGTCATTGTTAACACTGGATCATCCTTTAGTGAAGGTAGTGTTAACAGTATGTTAAAGCTTATCAGACCAGGTGGTAGATTGATTAGTATTACTGTACCTCCAGCTACCGAAAAATTGGTGATCGATCCTTTCACTTTCCTTTTGTCTGGTGTTTCCATTGAAGCCTCTATCATTGGCTCACCAAAAGATATCGAGTACATGTTGGAATTTGTTGCTGAACATAAGATCAAGCCTAGGATTGAAACAATTGATATCTCTGAAGAAAATGTTGCTACCGCTTGGCAAAGAGTAACCGATGGTGATGTTAAATTCAGGTTTGTACTCACAGGTTACGACAAGTATTTCAAGAAATATGCGAATATTAAGTACACATTTCACCAATATGTTTTTAATTATGTAAACATGAGCTCTCATCTGTAGTTGATTCTTTTGGAAGTTATTTAGATATAAAGAATAAAGTTTCACTTCTCAGAAAGGCATTGCTCGTTTATACCAAGTACTCGTATATACTTAGTGTATAGGGCTAGTGAAAACACCTATCCAGAGGAAAGCAGCCTAAAAATCAAGCGTTCCAAAATTGCTGCAAATGCGTCCCTTTTCAGTTAAGCCTTTTTCTCTGCATGCATATATACGCAGATTAGAAATGCACGTACTAACCAGAACTGCTAAGGCAGATCCATGACTACGTAACTTGCAAGGTGGTTGCACATCTGCTATGTATAAACTTCTTTCCGCTCGCTATATATTAATAGCTAATTCCAAAAGTAAAAGGATTTTCTTTTGGTAAAACTCAATGGTTACTTCTCCAGAACAGGAATTCCGGAGGATGTGATTCTAGCCTCATCAAGTATTTTATGGTTCCAAGGTGCAACAATTATGTCGATAGAGGATTTTATATGCAAAGAGTAGAACTTCAACTTCTTGCAGTTCCGTTAAAGCAATGCCCTCAGATACAATTGCCAACACTGTCCATTTGCCATTCGCATCTCATATTACCGAGCTTGAAGTTGCCAGAGGACATAAGCGAAGTTTAGGATTGTTAGATTTAGTCTACCATGTGTTACAATTCAGTAGCTGATAGATAGACAAGCTCAGTTTCAAGACTAAGAGTTAAAGTCAAATATTGCAGCTCACTTATACTTCATTAAATGTCTTGAAGTATGGCTCTGTTTATCCCAATTCAAATATACTATTTCCAAACAGCACACAATCGTTTGAAAAATACAAAGATATTCCTGAATACAATTTATATGCTGCTGACGTGAAAATGAATAATAAAAGTGTTATAAAACTATTGTTAGAGTTATATAGAAAATGGAAAGTTTTATGAGACAACGGATCTAGAGAAACATATTTATAGATAAGGAAATTCATTACTGGTGATATTTTGAATCCATATCGTGAAGCAAACAATTCTAAACTTATTTTTTTTCATTAATTTATTGTTAATTATTTGATTGACCCTTAGAATTATCGCCTAATATCATAGATTGAAATATTCTACCTTTCAAAAACTAGCAGCCTTTTTACATGCATATTATACTAGTATAGTCGAATTGTACAACAAAGAATATAATCTAAAGCAACAACCCTATATGAATATATAAATGTGATATCTCTTATTTGTGTTTATTATGGTCTGATAAGGAATGTCCTGGTTTCTTTTTCTGTTCTTCTGCTTATTTGCCCCAAATGTGTACACCTTAAAGTGGCTCACTCTCTTTCTTCAAAAGTGCTTTCGAACATTCCTGTGTATACCACTCAGGATTTACCCCAGAAATGTCCCTCTCCTAGAGGCTCATTTGCAAAAACGTTTTTACTCATTGTTGCTTTGATACATTCCGGTTTATTATAATAATTTCTATGGATACACTTTATCAATTCTATTTCTATGTAGTGGGTTTAGCTTTGCTCGTCTAGTTCTGGTTGAAAGCTCCTTTACAGGTACATATAAATATAAATGTAAATATGGGCATTCGATCACTTCCTCTCTTGCCATATTCCTCCCATATTAGCTCCTGCATACACTTCTCTGTCCAAGTTTATAATTAGTCTCTCTCCTTTAACGCTATTTATTACTTTGCAGCAAATTAAACAACTTCAATTCCCAATCCACGGCTCCTCAACTATGTTAGGAGACGCGGTACTCGCAAATAGGAGGAGATTGGGCTTAGATAATAAGTATAAAGTACAAGCATATTCGAATGCAAAGAAATCAGATATTCATACTCAAAGACGCTCGAGGAGAAGGAAAAAGAGCGTCTTTCTCCAAGTATTCTTTTGTTTCTAAACTGATGTTAATTGAGCTTCTGCTCTCCGGTCCTATAACCTCTCTCACAAATCAAGATCGTCGTCCGAATCCTCGGTCAATATTTTAGATTTTTGCTTAATCGATCCAAAGTTGATCGTCTTTCTATTAATGAGTCCATGCATATAAAACAATTGTTCCAAGGTTTCGATATCAAACGTTTCTGGGTTATTGCCTAATTTTTCAAAACCAACAACCCTCAAAACCTCAGCGCCCTTAATATACCCAACTACAAACGGTAATACTTTTATACCAAGTTTAGTTACCAAAAATGGGGCATCTACTGCATTGATATTGTATATTTTCAAGCCAAGATGCTTTTCGGCTAAAATGTTCAATCTTTCGTTCATAATTTTACATTTGGCAAATTCCGGTTGCTGGAAATGAATAACTATGGGTGGTCCTTGGAGTTGTGCTGACGAGTTCTGCTGAAGAATCTCCATCAATTCCTTCTCATTTTGTATAGTTTTCAATTCACCTAATTCATTATTAATGCTTTGTGTAACAGAGGAGTTGACGTTTTTGATTTCTTTGCTCAATTCTTGTATTCTTGATTCTCTGTACTTGGAAAATATTTCCTCTTCTTCTCTCTCTAGTTGATCTAGAAGATCATCCTCATCGTCACTGACTGGAGTTTCATCAATATTATTGTTGCTCAAGAGTTTGGATTCTTGATATTTTTCTATAAGTTCAGACTGCTTGGAGTTCATGGTACTGTTAAGCAGATTTACGTAGCTCTATATCAGTTATCGTTACGAAGAGCAAACTATTCATAAAAGAATCGTCGCTTGGAATTTTCTTCGCTCTATTATTGTTTTTGGTTTTTCACGCGTAATCTTGAAAAATCGAGAGCGTTATTTGTCAAGTTAACATAAGTATGAACAACCAACAGTAGGTGAAAAGATGAGGTCTGAGAAACTCATTGAAATACCTTTAGGCATCTGACTTTGAGATGCAATATATTGCTTCCAAGAGGATAATAAAATCACTTCCCTCGGTAGTTAAGGCGCTTTTGCTTCATTGCTCTGCTTCGTTCAGAGCCTGGGCGCGAATTTTGGGTGCAAATTTCAGTGCAACCATTTTTCAGCTACACCTACTACAGCCTTTGAGAATGTCTTTGTCTAAACATTTAGTTTAATGGCCATTGTAAGACCACTATCTATAATTTATTGTTATGGTATGTTATTTACGTCCTATATATATATATATATATAGATTCCTTTTTTGATGCTAATTACTTATTTTTTTGATGCAAAATACTATTGGTGTATGTGAATGCTATGCTATGCTACGCTTTGAAAATCTCTCTTCCGACTATTTTTCTTCCTTTCAAGTTCTCTCTCAGTAATAATTTGAGTTAATAACTTCTTAAGCTCGTTATTTTCGTGAATTAACTCAATTTTAATCCTTTCATTCTCATTAAACTTCGTTAACAAGTAGTTAAACTCTTTGCAAAGTTTGAGATAGGTAGCTTTTAAGGTAGTGAAGGTGGAAATGAACCTACTGGTGTCCAACATCTTCGATTTAATCGTAGAAATTGTGTCCATATTTACAGTGGGTGCTTCGAATGCCATGCTGGTGAGTGGTATCTGGACAGTTGGTCTCTTGTCATCGTTACTTCCTTCTCCTTTTTGTTGCCCCTCGTGTATTTCCTGGTTACTAAGATCGCTGGATGATGATACTATGTTCGGTGAATCAAATGGAGATAAATCTTCGGGAGATGAAGAGGTAGATGGGTTGGTATTGTACTCATTAATTGATGCTAAAGCCTTTGAAATCTCGGCATCAAGCAATTCGTCTTCAATTCTTACCTGTGACATGCTATTTGAGTCCAACTCAATAAATAAATCATCTAGGGATGTCTTACTATTTTCTGGTGGATGCTCTAACTTCGCTTTCTTTAATTTTGGTTCCGTCACCATTGTAGTATTATATCTTATTTTTTTCTACTTTCTTTTGCAATTAATATTTTTTGTTTATGATTTTCTTCCTCTTCCTTCGAGACTTATTCACACAATGATCAACCCCTTCGTGCCTCTCTGACTTGCTTACACTGTGTAGTTGTGCTAGGTAGCTTTTTTTTAAGCTTGTAGAAGATCGATGAGATGGCTTGTTGTATGCAGGTGCGTCTTCTCGCAAAATAAACGAGAAGAAGCGCATCGAAAAAATGCCTTTCGCGCGATTCTACAGGTTAAAGAAAGGGTACTATGAACTAATGCTTGCATTTATAATGCCATTTCAATCAGATATATAAGTGTATATATAAATATGTGTGTGGCCGGTTGGAAATAGGACCGTAAATAGTGACATAACCACTTAAATAATGCGTGTGTATGAATTGAAGAAGGAAATACTGTCTTTCCTTAGACTTCTCTATGACTTAGAACTGAAAATAAAATTAAATGTGTACCCTCATAAATATGCTAATATTGAAGTTGAACTTCGTTTGTTTCTATTGTTTCTCCAATTGATCTCAATCCCTAAATGCATTGCCCAACTTCGTAACTTCCTTCAAGACATCACTGGTCTTATCGGTGACTTGGTTCAAATCCTTGATTATCGACTCGCTCACCTCAGAAACAAACACTCCACTCTCATTCCACTTTTCGTTTAACACCTTTAAAACATCTTCAAAGCCAACCTTCCCGATTTTGGCGTTCTGGCCGAATCTCTCAACTGACCAATCTTCCAACTTGTCGCATATTCTGGTTATGGATCCGAAGGCAGTGATTTCCGCTTCTTGCGAAAATGACGTTCTCAAGTTTGGGTATTCTACATCTGGCTTATACACCACAGTTTCATTGACAAGCAATAAATGATTCATAGTCAAGTTTGAAGACTTAAGCACTAAGGTCTTGTTAATAAGATCTACTTCACTGATCTCCCTAACGTAACTGTGTTCTTCGCCACCCACTATGAATCTGAGCCAAGAAGGAATGGCTTGCTTGCAGGCAATAAGTCTTTCAGTTCTCAATGTTTGTCTTTCGACGTCTATTTCTCTACTCAAAATATCCACAGAGACTACGTGAGATGCATGTTCGTTTGGGTATTTCTGCCAGTTTGCGGCGGTCACTTGATCCCAAGGATATTCGAATGAATGTACCGATTCAAAAAGCTTCATTTTCTGTCTATTAATATCAACTGCTAGGCACTTACTAATGAAAAGAAATCTAATCTTAATTGAATAATCCTGCGCAATGGGCGGCCTTAAGTATAATTTTCCCTTTTTCTAAAATTTTTTTTCTTTTTTTGAAATTTCTTAATTCACGGAAATTTAAGGATCTTGTGCGCGCTTAAGGATCAGCAGCACTGCGCACTTAAGGATCAGACTTAAGTAGTAGCCGAAAAAAAAAAAAAAAAGAAAAGACTAACTGGTCAGGTGAACGGAGGTAGTCGGGATGGTAATTGCCATTGCTGCTGTGGAGCAGTATATGATTACATATGATGCACAGTGGTACGTAGAATATTCTGGATACGAGTATAAATTGGCAGTGGTCAATAGAGCTTGTTCTCTACGTTCTACTCTGCACACTGCACTCTTCCACCTACCGTAGTTAGGTATACGCTGAGTGAGTACTGAATTGTCACATGGGACCCGAGAGCCTGCGACAAGTTCATGCACTGTCTACCGTCTAATGACGCGCCAAAGAAAGTAAGCGAGAAAATAGGCTGCAAATTGTGTATAGTAAGAAACGATAAGCTGAGAGCTGAGCCAGTGGTTCAGGTCAATTCGATTGCACAATTGATACAGTTACATAGATGTTAATGCATTACTCCTTTCCTTTTGTTACTCTACGCTTGTTACTAACTGTCATGTAGGTATCAATGCATTACTCCTTTCCTTTTGTTACTCTACGCTTGTCACTAACTGTCATATAGATATGCATTACTCCTCTCTCTTCTTGCTGCTCTACGCTCGTTACTAACTGTTATATATACACTGCGCATTGCACCTTTTCATTTTGCTCAAAAAATCATTGCACTCTTCCCTTTACTACTCGAGCCTTGATTGTTCTAACCTCGAGTCGTCTTCTGAATCCAGGAAATTGGACACGAAATTGTTCTCGTCTACTGACTTGGTTGCGCTAATTGCGTCCCTTCGTATTGAACCTCTTTGCCCCTCATCATCACTCTTGTCACTTTCAGTTACATATTTACTCAGCTTTCTCTTTTTCAAGTTGATCTTGTCCTCCGGCTGAAATGGAGATGTTCTCCTGCGGTCGCTGTATTTCACTTTGCTGCTTATTGCAGCTGTGTCATTTACATATGATGTGTAAAATCTGTTAAACAACTTAAAAGTCTCTTCTGAGATAGTAATGGTTTGCAGTTGGTCAGTTGCAGGACTAACTTGTGACTCAAGTTTACTGTTTTGTCCATTTTTGAATGCCTTGTACAAAAATGGTTGAATTTCGTTCAAAAATTTCCTATCAGTGTCTAAATCTTTCTTCAACATTATTTTGGAGTCATCTTCCTTTCTACTCTCCAAATCAGAAGCTGTCTTTTTGAATTCGTTTTCTTTGTACTTCAAATTTAGCTGGATGAACTCAACAATTGCTCGCATGGAGTACTTTTTATTGAACTTCCTCTCATTTAGTCCTTTTGTAAATTCCTTAATCAAAAATGACTGCAACTGTGAGCTGTCAATTTCATCCTTGGGATTCAATTTGATGATTGCCTTGGTGATAGTTCTGATGAACTGGTATAGTTCCTGTTCATATCGCTTATTGATCAATCTCCTGGAACTATCTGAAAATTGTAATTTCGATTTCAAATCATCCGGGATCAAGGGACTAATAGTACCAGTGTTTTTAGCACCAAGGGATTTAGACTTGCCGTTGTTCTTATTTCCATCATTCAGCTCTGTATCATCAGAGAGTGAAGAAAACTGCTGTAATGCTGGGTCGTATGCTAATGCTTGGTGAGACTCAAAGTCTTGATCAAATAAATTTGATGCTTCGAAACCTAACTTATAGAATATATTCATATCCCTTTCAGTTTGCACTTTTTCGGTAATCAAATCATAATTTATCTTCAAATTATTGATAATTCCCAAGGAATCCTTGAAAGCTTCTTGCTTGTTATAGACAACCCTTGTATCTTTGTAAAACTTATTGAATAATTTCATTTTCAATTGATACTTGGTGAACCTTTCAAATCCGATGGAGAATGGTAGTCTCAATTGATTTCTATGGTAAATGGAATTAGAGGGATCATACTTGGAATTGATGAATACTAATTTAATATTGTAAAATTTTTGCAATCCGTATTCTCCCAAACCGAAATGCTGCCAATGAGTATCCAACAACAATGCGATTGATCTTCCCTCGGTGCCTAGCTTAATGTCCCACTTATGCAAGAAGTCCCTCAAAAACTGCCTCCTGTTTAAACCTTCTGGGTCGTAATACACATCCTCGGCTTCCTCTTTACTACCGTCTATAACATTGCTGATAATCAATGGGGGAGGAAAGTCTGTACCGCTCACATTCCCAACAATACCAAATGTTACTGTGAATTCTTTCCGAAGTTCTTCATATAATGAAATACTCCCAATTTGTTGTTCAGTGGTGTCGTGTTTCTTGATATCTCCGTTCAATTCTGCAATTTCATACAACGTTTCCAAATCAAATATCAATTCATTGAATTGATATATATTGTCGTGATGGTAGTTACTGAATATCCTTTGCAATCTTTCCTTTTCCTGAACTAGAAGCTTACTATTCTTATGAATCTGCAACTGCTCTATCAAATTGTCTTGAATCGAATCAATTTGATACTTGATAATTTTTTCTTTAAAGTATTGGGGCCAACTTTCGTTGTCAATTAGCGTTCCATTTAGTAAGGTTCGGGCAGCTTCGGCACCTTCCAATTGCAACTTAAATTCATTGAATTTGAGTAGTATTTCCTTATCTATTGGAGAGTCATTAGGATGAATCAACAATTCTTGAATATAGTAAAATTCCAAGCATTTAATAATGTTTTCATTTTTGGCAAAAAACTCTTGAATTTTGATCATGGATGGTTTAATTGACTTTCTGACCTTAGTTAACGACTTAGAGTTGCTGCTCAACTTCAAAGCATCTTCCTTGATTTTTTGTTCATTGGCAATCCAACGGTTCAAGGAGGATCTCGAGATTGAAAATTGTTTCAATTTGTTAAAGTGTTTAATGGTATCAGACTGTTTATATTTCGGGTTCAAAGATACTTGATAGTTATGGAAATTGAGAACATTGGCTTTCTGGGTAAGATTGGCCTGGGGAAGCGGAGGAATATCTGCAGAATTGTTTGCAATGCCAATTCCATTATTGTTTGCTTGCATGGGGCCCAAGTCCTCGTCAATTGGTCCTTCGACTATCCTTCCGTTAATCAACATGGTCACTATTTGTTTCCCTGTGGTCTAAGAAGAGGTGGTTGTGAAACGAACTTTTAACTGGGACAAGTTTTGATTATCGTTCGGTGTAGGGAAAAATTTTCCCGCGCGCGAAGCGTAAGCAAAGTGCAACCAAAATCTTCAGCGTGAAGAAGAGAATAAAGAAAAGAAGGGGCAGTTTAAATGACGACCTGAGCTGTAAATTCCTTGTAACTGAACCTAGCCCTTACTTGTACACACACTGCACTCATAGTAAATTCACCAATGAATTACCTTCAAAAACCATTCTTCTGAATAAACCTGCAAGTGCTCTGTTCTTCCCCCATATATGTCCTGCATATATCCCCATCTTACCTAATTGAGCCTAGACTTTACAGTCTGACTAAAAAGCCATGGCAAAAGGTATAGCTCCAAAGAACTGGTACAACTCCTATAAGAACGCCACTTACAGATCCTTTTTGCGCATTTCTTAAGTGATACAGATCTAAGCAAAGCTACCGCAATGCTCAGAACTTCAGCAAGACGTTTGTTAAGCTCGACAGCGGCTGCCCGTAACGCTGCTGCTGCCGTTGCCCCAAACACATCGAAAGTCATACCTTCCAGATTCCAAACGTCGACTTTGTCGAACGGATTAACTGTAGCATCAGAATTAATGCCAGGTACTAAGACTGCAACTGTAGGAGTATGGATTAATGCAGGCTCAAGAGCTGACAATCCCAAGAGCAGTGGAACTGCTCACTTCCTTGAGCATCTTGCCTTCAAGGGAACCACCAAGCGTACGCAGTTGAACTTGGAGTTGGAAGTTGAGAACATGGGGTCACAAATTAATGCGTACACCTCACGTGAAAACACTGTATACTACACCAAGTGCCTTGACAAGGACATCCTGACAAATGTAGAGATCTTGAGTGACTTGTTGACCAAATCAAAGTTGGACCCAAGAGCCATCGAGAATGAAAAGCACGTTATCATCCAGGAAAGTGATGAAGTTGACAAAATGTACGATGAAGTGGTCTTTGACCATTTGCATGAGATCACATACAAGGGCCAGGATCTTGGTAGAACCATATTGGGACCCCGTAGTGTGATTAGAGCCATGGACAGAGATAACTTGGTCAACTACATCACCACAAATTATAAAGGTGATAGAATGGCATTAATTGGGGTTGGAAGTGTCAAGCACGAGGACTTGGTTAAGCAGGCCGAACAATACTTTGGTCACATACAAAAGAGTGATACTCCATTTCAACAAAGCGGCGGAGATTTACCAATTTTCTACGGTGATGAAATTAGAATCCAGGACGATTCCTTACCCCAAACCTACGTCGCCTTGGCAGTCGAGGGTGTAAGCTGGTCTGCTCCGGACTTCTTTACTGCCTCTGTAGCCAACGGGATAGTGGGAACTTGGGATAGATCCGTAGGAATTGGTAGTAACTCGCCATCTCCATTGGCATTAGCAGCTGCAGGAAATGGTAATGGACAACCGGTAGTCAACTCATATATGGCATACACCACTTCGTACGCTGACACTGGTTTAATGGGTGTGTTCTTTGTGGCAGAGAAGGATTCTAATTTAAAAATATTCACTGATGCGGTTATGAAAGAGTACTCCAGATTGAAGTCTGGTTTGATTACTGATGATGAAGTGGAAAGATCTAAGGCACAATTAAAGGCCTCCTTGGTGTTGGCTCTAGATGATTCCACTGCTATAGCTGAAGACATTGGAAGACAATTAGTTAACACGGGGCACAGATTATCTCCAGAGGACGTTTTCGAGAGAATTGAATCGATCACCAAGCAGGATATCGTGGACTGGGCCAACTACAGACTTAAGGATAAGCCAATAGCTGTTTCCGCCTTAGGGAACCTTAAAACATTACCTCCATTATCTGAATTGACGAGAGGAATGTCTTTATAGATTTAGATATTAAGATGAATACATGCACATAGGATTTATTACCAACTGAAAGAATTCATTAATCTTGTATAAATTAGAAGTTCATTGTAAAAAAAAAATAAATAAAAAAGAAATATACCTTGTTCTCTGCATGTTAATGCCCCTTGTTCATAATAGTCTCAGCAGCAGTGTCAATGTGATCCTCATCATCAGCTTCATCATCCGATTCAATAGCTCCAGATAGGATACTTTCCAGTGGAGCACGCTTCATAAGCTCTGGAGACTTGAAAAGCTTCCCGATGTTATCTATCCATTTGCTACGTTTATCCAAAAGCGACCTTAATCCACTATTTACAGTCTGTTGAAGTCCGGTCGTTGACTCACTTGAACCTGCTCCTGTTGCACCAGGAGTAGAAGCAGCATTACTTGAACTATGAGCGTGTCCCTTCTTCTTTTTATTCTTTACTCTCAATCTCTTGATATATGCTTGGTCAACCTGTTTATCCAAATCTTCTAAGATGGTGCAATATTCCTGGAAGGCTAATTGGTCATCAACTATTGGTATTAACTTCTTCTTGTTTTGTCTATTTCTCTTGTGCGTTTCGTGTAATTCTCTTTGTAATGCACGGAGCTCGGCGCATACTTCATCATCTTCTCTATTTTTGATCCATTCATCGTTATCAATGATGTGAGAGCCGTCTGCTGAACCTTCTCCATTTCCTCCTGGACCTTCGGATCCTCCACCATTGTTAATGTCTCCGGCACCAGTTCCAGAACCAGTACCGTCATTACTGTCAGCACTTGTACCTCCATTTATAGAGTTGCTGGCTGCTGTATCGTCATTGCTATCGTTAACATTTTTCTTCTTCCCATTTGGTAAGTTCATAAAGATACCAATATATTTTAATTCTCTTTTTAATCTCTCTTCTATGGAATGGAAATCACTTTTTTCGCTGGTTAGTTTGTAGCTTTCGTTGTTTAGGTCTAACTGCGTAGCGACATCGATGTCGGTTGGTTGAGGCACAGGCGAAGAAGTCAAGTCGTCGTCGTTGAAATTTTCTTCGTTCTTTATGTCATCGCCATCCAACTCACCGCTCTCGTTATTACATAATATGGCGGATAAGAGCCTAGATGATAAGGGTCCACAAGATATATCTTCCGTGTACAACTTATCATCGCTCAAGTTATCGATGGAGCCCTTAGGTAAATATGAATCTGGGCCCTGTTGATAGGGCGAAGGTGAGCTTATTTTGTTAGCTAAAGACAGATCTGCAGCAGTCCAAAGGTCAGCGTAGAACGGTCCCAATTTAGGAATAAGGAATGGAGTAGTTGCTGGGTCATAGTTGTTCAACTTTTCGTCAAACCCTCCGATCGCTGGGATAACGTATTTCTCTTTCAAGAAATCTATGTCTTCTGGTACAAAAGGTCTGAAGAATGATTCAATGTACGACTGGAACGTGGTAAATTGCACTTGGTTAGATGGCGGTTTATTTTTGGAGAAGTCTGTGCTTGGGATTGGTCCTGGTAATAGATCATACAAATCATTCTCAGGGTATGAAGCAACACCGTATTTCTTCTTCAAGTATTCCTTACCGTGAGTTTCGAGTCCGTTATTCGACTCTGAGAAGAGTCCTAGCTTCGCTATTGCTTCAGCAGGAAGCGTTTGAGAGGTGACGAATTCGGATTTGGGGTTCTTGAGACGTGTGTCGTTCTCGTGGGTGTAATGGCCCCTCTGTTCAGGAGGGAGAATTTTATCTACCTTGCTTCCATCCTCGTGTTCGTCACCATCATCGTCGTCATCGCCTTCGTTAAAGTCATTATCATCTTCATCCGCGTCCACATTAGCGTTCTCATCTTCAAATTTGATCTCCTTCTCCTTACCGTATGCTTCGCCATCTGTCTCCGACTTGACCAATTTCCTTCTCTTTGCTAGTCCAACGTCATCTTCATCGTCCGTCACCGATGGCTTTCTCTTGTTGTGAAGGGGTACGTCGTCATCGGCGACTTTATCGTAACCTGCTGCACCATTGGCTTTGTCTGCACCACTAGCAATACCATCAGCACCGTCATCCTCAGGCTCTTCGTCATCTTCTTCCTCCTCTTCGCCTTCTCCTTCTGCAGCATCATCCTCTTCATTGCTATTGGCATCCTCGCCATCTACCACACCGTCGATTTTGTCCTTTCTTTGTTCCAGTTCAGGTCTGTCTTCTTCATCCTGATCAGGCAACCCAAACCTCTTCTTCTCCACTTCTCCACCATCCTCGTCACCTTCGCCATCTCCCGCAATTTTTTTGATTTTCTTTAGTACCGACTTATCAATCTGCTCCACTTCCAGTAATTGTCTGTCCAATTTGCTTAAAAGCTTACTCAAGTTCAGGAGTACACTTATCTTGGGCACAGACTGGATATGGTCACCTTCAAGCACTCCTACAGATGAATCATACGTGAGTCTCAACTCCGTTATAATATCATCGAGAGTCGTCGAAGCCATTCTTAATTAGTCCCTCTTGCTGTAAACACTCTTCTTACCCTTCTTTTCGGCTCAATTATGGGTTTGATTGATGGAATTGTGTCACTGAAGCTGTGCAACCACTGCTTCACCTTTCTGGCGGTGTATTTTTTTTTTTTCAATCATGGCCATGTTTATGTGCAGGATTTCTATGTGCAGGCACGCCAAAGAGGTATAACGGTCTTTGCTATTGGTATAGAAATATTATCATCATCTATTCATCTCTAAATACTTATATTTACATGTCTCTCCTTGTGTATGTGTTTGGAAGTCGTATCTCTATAGCCCAGTCAAAAATTTTACAGAAATCAAGTTGGCATGGATCAGGTTAATGAACATTCACATGACGCCTTTAAGGTGAAGCACGTACCAGTAAATCCCTGTCAATATGGATGGACTGTTGCTATACGGCTCCGTTGTTTATGTTCTTTTTTCTCTCTTTTCCTCTTATGGTTCGTATGCCTTGACGTACTCGGCATCTTTCTTGTCCTTCACGTCATTCACCAATTTCCTTACAATCTTAAACTTCTGGACTGGAGCATCTTGGGGTCTTTTCCATTCTTCGGGAAATTCAAACTTTGGTCTGAATCCCTGAATGTGCATCTTGGCTCTGGTGTGTCTTGTGTCCACAGGTATGTCTTGGAAGTCGTCTTTAGCGATGTCCTTGGCCTCTTTCAACAATTTGTTAAAGGTCTCGACTAACCATCTGGCATTTTGGGTGGCTTCTGGGTAGTTAGAAGATGTGATTCTCAACTCGTCCTTGAAGTGGTCGAATCTCTGAGCAGACAAGATCTTGAATTTCCTCAGTTCCAACTCGCCCAAGTTCAAGTGCTTCAACTGGCAGATCAAGGTAACCTTTCTATTGAAGGCAGTGGCCTCATTCGTGAAGTCGTCCCCAAACTTCAACACAAATTGGGTTTCCTCGACTGATTTAGGAGTATATGGCTGTCTAAATTTGGCCAAGAGTGGCATTTCATACGCTGCTACGTTATTCAAGATTTCCAACTTCCTTTCCTTATGTGGAGTCTCTCCCTGTTTGATCACTGGTATCTTGTGCAACTGAGGTGCCCTTACAGGAACGTTATTCATGAATCTTTCTTTGAAGTGATCTAATGCATATACATATTCAAGTTCTGGAACTGTCTTCTTGCCAAGCTCAGTGGCTGTAGAGAGAATGGCGTTTCTCTCTTCATCGTTAGGAACGTATTTGTCGCCTAACACCGTCTTTCTCAACTCATGCAATTCGAAAATTCTATCAGCTGGTAAACCCTTCCAAGCATGCGGATTGAGGTATAAAGGATCGCTCAAAAGTATGGAAGCAGAAGACAAGGTTCTACGACCGATGATTCTACTACTACTTAACATCTTTCCTAGCAAAGAAGTGGTATGTTTGAGGTTCTACAAGAGATCTTCTTACAGCAGTTTTTTTTTTTTTTTTAGCTGAAATTTTCGATATTAAAAAATGTGTAGTTGGTTGGCGGACGACCAGTGAAAAGTGGATAAACTATGATCCTGCACGTAGTTTCTTCTAATGTGCAACCAATGTGCTCTAGCTGCAATTACACCGGTTCAGATTACTTTGGTGTAGACTCAAAATTTCAGTTTCAGCTATAGAAGTGTATATTTAGTGTGAGAGAATACAACAGAGCGCTAAAGTCATATATATATATATGTAGTGTAAGTGGATAGAATAGACCGATAAGGTCATATATGTAGTATGTAGTGTAAGTGAATAGAATAGACCGCTAATGTCATTTGCGCAGTTTAAATGAATAGAATAGACCGCTAGTGACATTTTCTTCCATTCTCATCCCATTATCATCCCATTATCATCCCATTATCATCCCATTATCATCCTCATTCTTATTCTTCAATTCCTGATTCATCTCCTTCCTCTTCTTTTTTCACATCAAGGTAACTTTCGGATCCAAGTACTCCCTTGACGTTTTCAGGTGCCTTTTTCTGGGACTTTGTCATAGCTGAAAGTATATCACCTTTACTTTCCGCTTCCCTATTTTCTACCTTTATTCTCTTCTTGGGACTGCCTCCATCTTCAGCACTATCGGCAGGTTTTTTGCGCTGGAAAAACAGAGTGATAGGCTTCTGTGGGCTCACCGATGGCCCCCTTTTCCTCTCTATCAATTCTGGGCCATGGGACCCTATCTTTCCAACGGCTTTCCCAACAATGTATGCATCTATATCCTTATATGCTTTATTCTTCTTAGTGTCTAAGACGGTGTCCATCAACAGATCATCCCAATCCCTCTCTGGATTCAACCATTCAAACCATTCCTTCGAGCCAGGTATCAACATGATCGGTTTTCTGGAATGTAACCACGACAAATCCTTTAAATCTTCTCTTTTATTCGTAGGGCCAGTAACTATAGCAAATGACGAGAAATACTCATCACTTTCATCCATCTTATAGTTGTAGTTATGTGAGTATAACCCTGCTAGGTAAATAAGAGATGAACTGGTTGAATGTATATAATATGGAATGTTTTCGTCCCTAGGAAGTCTTAACCACTCAAAATATCCTTGAATAGGTACTACACACCTTGTTTTCTTCTTATGGCTATTCCAGGTAGGCAAGGCGTTTCCCTTTCCCATGGATTCTTTTCTGCAGTTAAATTGCCTACCCTGAAATCTTTGAATTTCTTTAGAGTATGGAGGACCCGGGTTCCCATTTCGTTGCACAGGCTCTGGGTCCTTTGGTTTGGCCCATGACGGCACTAACCCAAACGACAGTGATTCTATTACATATTTGTAATCTACTGTAGGGGAAGCCTTATCAGTATTACTTTGGAATATGATAACTGAACTTCTGGTTGGAGGAATATTGTACGACGGCCTAAAGACACGATTTGGTTGGGGGTATTTAACCAATATCTCGACTATGGACTTAAAATCTTCCTTTGAAAAGTAATCAACTGAGGCAGATCTGTCCTCGTTGGCTTCTGGAGAAGCAGAATTTAATGCAACAGTGGAAACATAATGGTTTGGTCCAATACTATGAAGTGTTGGGCCCGAAGAATCTGTGCTTGCAGCGCTACTGTCTTCACTGGAACTCCCCTCACTTCCTTCAGATAAATCAAAGTGAGCAATTGCAGTCTCCATGAATTCCTCTGGTAAATCAACCAATTCCTATATTTTGTTAGTTTCTACTGCGCAGAATTTCAACCTATATTAAATTAACATTACTTACCACCGATAAAGCAAACCTACCACACATTGCTACGTTAATTGTTGATAAAAAGGAGTATCAACTTTAATAATTAGTCTATTTCACTTAAGAAAGGGCACTATGTCAGCCGCACCATGTATTGTCTATATACAGTATTATCTTCAAGTAGGTGCATGATTGCAACCATTACTGCGTCAAAGCGTGCTAGTCATAGAAGATGGGATACTCGGGGTCATAATGAAGTATATCCTCATCTTCATAACGTGGTTGGTCATCTTTTCCCATATTTTCATCATATGAATTTTCAAAGTTGTGAATGCAGTCAGGATCGTCAGAATAATGTTCCTTTTCTTCTCCATCAAAGAATTGAGGTGGCTGTTGAGATTTAGGAAGGAACTCGTCATATGAGTGTCTCTCCGGTAAATAATCATTTAGGGTGCTGTCATTAATATTAGCGACATCTTTAGAATTGCTGCCAAAATCGGTTCCTCTCTTCCAGCTCCTTCTTTTCTTTGTTTCTTGCTCATTCTTGATTTCTAATTTCCTCTTCTCTTTGTATTCACGGTATAACCTTTCATCACTTTCAGCAGCTTTATAGTCTTCCTCAGTAAGTTTGGGGTCCTGTGCTGTCCCCATATGTGTTTTTTCCAAGAATTTCGTATCGATTTGTTCTTTTTCAACCAATGCCTTGGGCAAGTAAGATTGGAATACTTTGCCATTTTCATAGTTTGGATTATATTTATAGTCTTCCCCATATCCTAACTCCTTCATCAAAGAAGTAGGAGCGTTCCTCAAATGCAACGGAATTGAGATATTTTTCAAGTCTGGGTTGTCTTTGAATACCGCTTGAGCATTGCGTAGTGCTCTATACGATTTTGTAGATTTGGGAGCCCTAGCAAATTTTGCTGTGACATGAGCTAAAACTATTTCTCCTTCGGGCATACCTATGAATTCTAAAGCATCCTTTGCTGCTATGGCAAATGGTAAACAGGATGAGTCTCTTAGTCCAATATCCTCACTGGCTATTACTATTAATCGACGAATTATGAAAAGAGGATCTTCTCCACCTTCAAGCATTTTAACCAAATAAAATATAGCAGCATCTGGATCTGAACCTCTTATTGATTTATGGAACGCACTGATTGTATCATAATGTGAGTCTCCACGCTTATCAAACATTGAATGATAATTCTTTGACAGTAATAGTGGTTTTAAGTTTTGTTCGTTAATGTTTATTACTCCGACATTTTCTGGGATTTTAATCCCAGACTCTTTATCGGGTTCAAATTCATTGAAATATTGATATTTAATGCCAGACAAATATGCATGAATAGATTCTAATATATTTAAAGCTACTCTTGAGTCTCCCGTACTCAATTTTGCCATATAGTCGATTGCGTCTTTGCTTAAATTGATCAAATGTAACTTGAAAACAACTGCCCTTGTCTTATTTACCAACCTGAGTCCTCTGCTTATTACCTTTACCATATCATCATGGCTAAGTGGTTCCATTTGAAAGACATGCATTCTCGATAGTAATGCATTATTTAAATTGAAAGATGGGTTTTCAGTGGTCGCTCCTATTATTGTCACTGTTCCACGTTCCAACACTGGAAGTAATATATCTTGAATACCCTTATTAAACCTGTGGATTTCATCTATAAATAATATCGTCTTTCTGTCTGTCAATTTCCTTTCATTTTCAGCGAGTTGGAAAACTTCACGAAGGCGTTTCACATTACCATCTACACCTGAAACCTCTATGAATTTGCCACTAGTCATCTTGGATATAATCCTTGCCAAGGTAGTCTTCCCAACTCCTGGTACTCCCCATAATATAAATGACGGTATATTATCAGAATCTATTAAATTACGGAGTATTCCATTTGCGCCCACAAGTTTTTGTTGGCCAAAGTATTCGTCAAGTGATTGGGGTCTAAGTCTCTGCGCTAATGGGAGCTTGCTTTCTCTTTGGAGTTGAGCAAGACTTCGGTCAGAATTATAGTTCTTATTTGCCAATTTAACGCCTGCATTTGCGTTGGCATTTGCATTCACGGTTTTGTCTGGTATTGGTATTGCCTTCGGCTCTGATTGCTCAATTTTGACTATGGACCTACTACCTACATCATCTATTTGCTGCGTCATATCCACTGCTGATGCAGCTGCTGCTGCTGCCTCAGCTTTCTTCTTCCTCTCAGCTATCAATATGCTAGTTAAAGAAGAAGTAGTTTTAACATTCTTCAGGTTCCTTTTAGGTTCAGTCTTTACTTTGCTACTTCGTTTCAATCCTAATATGTCAAAAGCATTCTTGGGAGCTTTTGAAGATAGAATCTCTATGTCATCAATATTCTGAGTAGATTGCGAAGATGATGGGCCCTCTTGAGATGCCTCTATTACAATTGATGACTCTTGCGTGTCCAAGCATTGATTAGCATGCTGCTCGATCTCGTCAGAAGGAAAGCTCTTTAGACATAACGGACAAGTTTCCATTGTATGCTACTTCAATAAGGGCCTACTATTAACAATTAGGAATTAGTAATTGGTTGATTTCGACTTAAGCTTCAAGTTCCATTGATATGCACGTTAGAAAAAATAAAAGTGATAAGCATCTGAAAAATTTATCAAGACGCGATCTGAACTCAGTTGTATAATTTAAATATATTCATATTCTTCTCTTCTGAACTCATTTATATCTTTAGCTATGACAGTTGATACTCTTTGGAATAAGATAAAGATATCTCCTGCTGAACTTTCACTTGAAAAAGTATTGAGATGCGGACAAACGTTCAGGTGGAAGAACATTAACAATACTTGGTCTTTCACTATTGAAGATAGAATCGTGCTACTTAAGCAAGATGAAGAAAATCTTCATTATTCTTGGTTAATGAAAGAGTTACTCGTTGATTCCTCTGCAGCTGCCATTTCTCGCCAAAATAATGAAACTCTTAACTTTATTAATGACTACTTTAATCTATCTATAAATTTAACTTCTCTCTACAAGCACTGGATGATCCAAAATGAAAATTATAAAAATAAGAAGATCTTAGGCTCCCCGTTTACTAAATTTAAAGGAATTAGAATACTAAGACAAGATCCATGGGAGGCTACGATTTCTTTCATATGCTCGTCTAACAATAATGTTAAAAGAATATCTAAGATGTGTGAAAATTTATGTACAGAGTATGGAACTTATTTGAATACATACAAAGGTGTAGACTATTTCACATTCCCTAGTGCAAAGGATTTATCTAGTTCTCCAAATGTCGAGACAAAATTAAGAGAGTTGGGTTTTGGATATAGAGCTAAGTATATATATCAGACTGCTCGTTTGTTAACTTCGACGCTTTCGATCAAGGAATTGAATTCTTTGAGAGAGTCAAGTTATGAAGACTCGCATAGTTACCTCTTACAGTTGACAGGAGTGGGACCCAAAGTCGCAGATTGTATTTGCTTGATGGCCCTAGATAAGCATGATATAGTACCTGTTGATACACACGTGTACCAAATTGCTATTAGAGACTACAAATTTAAAGGTAAGAAAGATTTAAAGACAATGAACAAAAAGGTCTATGAGGATATCAGAGAATATTTCAAAGAAATCTTTGGAGAGTACGCAGGCTGGGCACAATCTGTATTATTTGCATCTGATTTATCCGACATGAATAACGGAATAAATGTTAAAGAAGAGGTTATAGTAGAAGCTAAAATAACATCTACAGTGGTAGATATTAAAGAAGAGATCAGTACGGAAATTATAATCGAACTGGACAGTAAACGAAGAAGAGTCAGAAAGTAATGCTTTTTTTCGAGACAGTTTCCCCTTTTTTGTTTTTTTCAAGACGCAGCCCAGTTCAGTTTACAAAGTAGCCAGCTTATATACAAATAAGTAATAAATAGCAAAATTAAAGAGTTGTTTGGGAATATTTTAAGTAGTCCGCCAGAATTTGTGGGGATACTATTCACGAGTACATTCTTCTTAACTCCCTTTTTGTATGAATGTTCAAGAAATGGGCGGCTGGTGTAGTGGTTAACATTTCTGCCTTCCAAGCAGGAGACAGGGGTTCGATTCCCCTGCCGCTCAGTCCTTTTTTTGCATCATTTTTTCCTTGTAATTCAACACAATTGTATTTTATGGTTAGCCTATGGTATCTTCTTGCCAGTAATCAAATAGAGAAAATTCAGGAAAAAGGAAGAGAGTGTTCGAAATATTGAAAAAATAGCCTAGTCCCGAGAGGCACATTAGCAGATTTAAAAGCGCAGTCTACCAAAAGGCAAATAGCTCTGGTTTCAAATACTAAAAATACGAGAATATATTTCATTATAAAGAAGTGATGCGACCATAAGTTTCCTAGCACTTCAAATATGCTGTTAACTTTTCCCATCTGTTTCTGTCATTATAAACAGATACAGACTGTATGGAATTAGGCTCTTCTGTTCGGTGTGTGTCAGTTTACAGTTTTCCAATCAGAAATAGGGCGGCTGGTGTAGTGGTTAACATTTCTGCCTTCCAAGCAGGAGACAGGGGTTCGATTCCCCTGCCGCTCAGTCCCTTTTTTTTGCAAGATTTGCTCTACACATTCTTTGTAAAAAGCTCCAGCTCCCACCGGAAGCCAGCCTGTAGCGTATTCTGCAGTGATTGGTAAGATACCAGCATCAAATGCCTATTTAGAGGGAGCATTTAGGTATATATTGAGCAATGTTATTCTCTTTGTTCATGGGATTTTGTCGAAATGAGAACTCATTCCACAGGCTCAATTCTTGGACTTCTTAGAATAATGCAACATAGCTTCCATTAAATTAGTAGTACAGCAATTTACATGATTAAAATGGAAGATAAGATTATAAAAGTACAATATTCTAACTTTTTTGGTATTGACTGAAATATAGGAAACTAACGTTCATATTCCCGCTTTACCTTTCGAATACTACAACTTTCACAGTTCTTCTTTGTATCTAATTATTTAGTAGTTGTGTACGATAATTCGCAATATGAATAGTAAAACTCTTTTTGAGCAGGAATTTCGAATTAGGACAATACTATTGTAACAACTCCATAGTTGAACCACTGCAGAGTGCATGCCATAGTAAATAGCAAATGCATACGTTCAGATGTCACCGTATACAGAAAATATAAAGAAAAACAGCTGGCTACATATTCTGATTTGAGAAAAAAGTTCATCAGAGGGGCGGCTGGTGTAGTGGTTAACATTTCTGCCTTCCAAGCAGGAGACAGGGGTTCGATTCCCCTGCCGCTCAGTCCTTTTTTTTTGCAAGTGTAGAGAGTTATGGTACGACTATCACTCTTGAAGATCTTAGAACTGCTTAGGTTATTCACTTGTCAACTATATGCTTCATTCTTTATTTGATTTGGTTGTGATAGGACTGCGTGAATATAGTAATAGATAGCTTTTCTTTATACTTACAAGGCTGAAGAGAGCTGTGAAAGACATGCATTTATTTTTGTAGTAGATTGCTTGAAAGCAACCCTAACCAACGATGAACATGCAGATATCTCTTCCATACCTGAACATCTTGCTTTTCAATCTTATATTCTAGTGGCTATATACCAATAGATAGAACTTAATTCTTTCCGCGTGGAGTTCTCGCTTGCTTTACTTCTGCAAGTGCTCGTTTTCTTTCAGTGTGTTCTATCCTATGTTCCTCAATCACCTTAGAAGTATCACCTTTTCTATATACGAACAATCTAATGTACTTTACCATATGATAGTTCAACCTATGATCATTACACTGGAAAAGATCTTCACCATCTCTAATAGAAATAAGATCAAGATACACATCAAAATAGCCAATGCAAAATTCCTTTATTAGCTCCGGATCCGTCCATCGAAGTTTTTTAACAATAAGACTTCTTAATCTGAAGAACCCTTCTTCTAGGTTATACTTAATTCTTAGCATTTTATGTTCAACTATTCTGTCATTTAATTTAATATCGACTAACATCATATTGCGCTGACATAGAAACGAGAAGGAATTGGAAAACAGACTTAACTTCACTTAAATGCAAATGCAATACTAGAGGGCGGCAATTTAGGATCCGACTTGAACATGACCTTTAGTTGTGATCTAACCGGAATCAAACCACGTCTTAAGCGATAATGATCCTACCTTCAACTACTACTCGACACTATCTTAGTTGGGAAGCAGCCGATGCGGCGCACGTAATGATTTTAATGCATGCAAGATCCGGTGATACCAAGGAATTGAGTTGATCCCTCGTCATCGACCTAACTAAACATAGTAGTGGGAACACTCAGCAATACCCATTGTTACAAAGCTCTTATCTAATTTGCTTTGCAGTGTTAGCTTTTGCTCGTAAGCTCAATTACAGAGTAAATACATAAAAATCTATTTCATAAATAATTCTTCTATTCATAGTCAAATTGACATATTTCGATATTTCCTAAGTAGATAAACCAGAGGCAACTCCTGGTTAGATCACAAATCATGAAATGCTCTTCATTCATATCGAATCATTTCAAGCTTGGTGATAAACTTCTCATTTTCTAAAAATCTTTTCTTATATGATTCCAAAACTCTTTTGTATTGTAATCTATGATCATATATATTGAAGGTCAATGGTGTTTCCTTAGTGATACTCCAAATATTGAATATTTCCATAAGGTCTTCATCATCTTCTATTGATACCAAATCTATTTCCGTGTCAAATACGCCAATGGAATATGTTGTATTTCGAGTTATGTTAAACTTTCTTTCGATTATCTGTCTCAAGTCTAGTAATCCATTGGCAATGTTGTATCTCAACCGAAACTTATTTGTATTATTCAAGTAGTTTACTATAATAATGCTGTTGAATTCAGTTGTCTTTGGCCAGGAGAGCTTAACTTTGGTGGTTCTATTGTAAATGACAGAATCATATGAGGGCAATGAATTCTCCAATTCCATGGTAACTTGTGTGTGAAATATAATTATATGTTCTTGAATGCCTAGCTTGAAGTACAAATATCCTGGGTTCAATAGATTCTCAAGAGAAAGAGAGATCTAGTCTAATACCTGCTGATAAAAATAATCTTGCTTATTCTTAAGTATTATTTTGTTTAAATATGTTTCTTATAGCGTCGCTTAAATTATTGCTGCATCTCTTCAGCCTTTTTGGAAGTATGCGGTGGAACCGTCATCTAACTGTCATAAATTAGGGATTGAGTCAGGACTACTGGAGCTAAAACGGAGAGCGTGGGTCAATTTTTCAATAATATGAGTGATTTAAGACAGAAAAGGTGTAATTAATTTGCACAGGAGCATGTAGATATATTTGCTTTAAGTAATCAGAGCAATGCTTAGTGTGCCATTTTGCAAAGAGTAAACTCCACACTACGGAGAAAAAAAATAAGGAAGTTGAGTTTTGTAGAGAAGGTAAATGATTCAAAGTTATAGTATTGTCTAGTGTATTTGGTATTTATCAAAAATAAGTAGATGGGTCAGCTTCGATTGCAAATATACTGATTCAATGGTGTTGCTATTGAGTCTAAAGGTTCTACATGAATCTCGACCAGTCTCAAAAAAACTGATGCACGTCTACGCAACACACGTAGACTAAATCAACTAGGGGGGAGTACCGTAGATGGCTCTTCTTTGCTCATAAACTCTTTTCTTATGAAAACTCACGAGCTCTTCTTCTTTTTTTGTGTCGAACACATAGAGTTCTCCTATTTCCTTGTGCTCATGGATTTGCACCCATTGAAACTCCTTCAAATCATCGTCATCAGCGATATAGAGCAAATTATGATACTGATCAAAATACCCAATGGAGTAAGCACCGTATAAATGAGAAATGCGTAGCTTCTCTGTTATTTTCGCCTTGAGGAGCCTTACTCCTGAATTTGCTGAGTACTTCATGTAGTATACCCCACTGTCAGTGATATGGGCAACGATTTTCGCATCTTTATTGTCATCGTCTTGCAGATTGCCAGATTCACTGGGAAGCATACTTTTGAATGGCATACTAGTAGAGCCCGGTATTGGAATTTATGAGAACAAATGTTGGGACTAAATAATAAGTAGGTACCATGCCTGGTAATGATCACCCCTAGCATTGAGTCCCAGTATGTATCACTTTAGTAGTTGATCGATAGCCTAAATTCGCATCAAAGCAGCAACCGACACCACCGCCGCATGGTTCGCTTATGCATGCGATGAATGCAGCACCTAATGAGGAAATCAGTATGACCATATAATAAAGTCACACTCTGGACCCGAAAGGAGGTATATGTAATGTGCAGCCGCATAGGACTAGCTGAATAGGGTTCCCATGTAACGTTATCGGGCACGTTATGGAAAATAAAGCATCATTCCAGCGAAAAATTCCACTATGGGGTGAGCGCTCTCTCTCCGGCGCTTTGCATAAATCTAACTCCGATGCACATTAATACACGTTCTGCCTTTCCTCGAATACACATTTATCAAGCAAGAGGACTACAGCAGAACTAAGGTAAAATTCTACTTTTCAATCCAATTTTGGAAGACTATGTAGTTTAAACTTTAAGCTTTGAGCAAAGTTCATGATTAGAAATTAATTTGATCTCCCAATTACACGTTTGATCTCGTGCGTTGCCCCGGGAATGCTTCCAGCGCAAGAACACTGCTCTAGGGATCTGGTAGCTAACAATATGTAGGACTTCTGGTAATTCATTTCCACTGATTACACTACGCTGCTCCCACCTTACAATTTACACATAGCAAACGAAATATTTTCTGACTTAACTAAATTCAAAAAAGACAATAATATTATACAAAACAAATTTAATTTGCTAAAAAGGTTGGGTTGAAAAAAAAGAACAATGTGCGTTATCTAAGATAAAACATATTGAGCCTTACCACCAGTAACACCAACAGTACAACCATCAGTACCATCACCATTGTACTTACCACCGGAGTAAGTACAAGAGCCACTGAGAGTAGCGGAACCATCAGAGACAATCTTGACGTCGTAACTCAAGGAATCGTAATTGTTTGGGTTTGGGATCAACGATAAGTATGAAATACCGTTAGCGTAACCAGCACCAAAGTTTAATGGAGCCCAGTTTCCGTATCCACAACCAGAAGTTCCCCATGTACAACCAGTAGTCCAATCAACACCAGCTTCGTTGACGTAGTATTGAGCGGAGGTGGAGCCACCTTGCCAAGTGTAGTAAGTGGATTGGTCAACAACAGTTAATGGTAAAGTAGAACCACCAGTGACAACTGTTGGAATAACCATGTTTTCAGTACCTGGGTAATCAGTACGACAAATAGCAACGGTTTCGTCAAGCTTGTTGACAACTTCTGCCGAGTCAACACCCCATTCACATAAGTAGTTGCTGCTACTGGACTTGTACAACTTACCACCTTTACATAATAATCCACCAATGGAAACACCATTAGCTGGTTGAGAAGATGGCCATTGAGTCTTGGACATACCTGGTTGACAAGCGTAGGAACAGTATGCACCTTCCTTACAGTCACCTCCGGTGGATCCATCGGAGTTTTCGATACCGGACCAACCACCGAAGCCCAAGTGATCTAAGGCAATAACACCTTGACCAGATGGGAAGGAGCTACATGAGATAACACCATCTTCAAATTCTTCAGTTGGGTCCACGTAAGCGGCTAAGTCACCATAAATACCCCCTGATGATGATGAACTAGAGGAGGAAGTCGACTGGGCAGCGGATGAGCTAGCCTTGGTAGAAGTGGTTTCTTCGACAGAAGTGGTTGAAGCAACTGCAGTGGTTAAAGTTGACGAAGTGTTTTCAGTGTCTGAGGTAGAGGTAGAGTCTGCTTCAGTAGATGCGATAGCGTCTCCGTTTGGATCAACAGTGACAGTGACGTATTGGTAGTCGTAAACGACGGCTCTCTTGTGCTTGTGGTGACCATGAACTTGGGTGGAAGAACAATCGTCATCAGCTGCTACAGGAGCTGCCAAAACTGAAAGTGCAGTAAAGGCTGCAATGGATGCCTTTGAGAATTTCATCTTGCTTGCTATAGATTATCTAGTTAGTAGTTGAAAGGAGTGACTAAAGTTAAGTATAAATAATCTTCTTGCTGTACAGAAAGAAAGAAAAGAAAAAGAGCAAAAAAATAACAAAGTGTCAAAAAAATGAAGAAAGTTCGATATTTTAAACTTCATGGTCCATTTTTCGCACGTTTAAAATTCTATCACCCAAAGATAAATATAGGTTTTAAGCCTTGATGTTTGCCAGGTAACAAATCAATCTACCCTGCTATCCCTTGCCCATAATAAACAAGTGCTTTATTTTTATTTCCTGGTTTTGTATGCGGGTGCAGTATTTTGTATGAGACATTTCGAAACATTCGCGACTTTGTGGCATATTTTCATGCAAGTGGGCGTAAAAACAAGAAAAAGTATGCATGTTTGACGATTGCGAGAACGAAATGCTCGTGAAAAAACCATGAAGTGTGATAAATCTGTAACGAATGGAAAACAAACAAGAAGGAAATAAACAAAAAGGGGTAAACCTCACAAAGTAGCTCCTGTCAATGTCAACGGAGACTATGAAACAAAGTTGTCAAGTAATGAATTAACTAAATCAGGGTAGTTGCAGTTTAGTGGTGGACAGTACTATGGCAAGGTTTCCAAGTACTGCTTTGTTTCATTATAAATAGCTTGCTGGTAGTGGGCTACCTGCGCGCCTCGTTTGTATTTCCCGCCCACCAATACCACGCTACAGTTCACATTGTGGTATGACAGGGTATTTCTCTTCTTCTCATTTCTTTGGTTTTTGTTTGTAGTAGGCTTAACCAAATTTTGCTTAATTCTCTCTTTCTTTTTTTTTTTGGTGTATTCACTCGTTACTAATTTGCACCTTCTGAAACATGCAAGGCTAATTTATACTATACGTCATATCTCTACAATATTCAATAAATATATACATACTGCTGTAAAAGGAACGACAGGTTCAAAAAGAAAACCGGACAGCTATGTTTGATGTTAGTTTAACAGAAGTGTGTTTGTAAGGGAAATTTTTGAAGGGATTGGTGCCAATTTAAAGTAAATTCATTGCAAGCATTATTTGGGGCTACTCAATTATTGTAAGGCTCTGGTACGCGCATATTTTTGAACACGTCCAGCATATATCTGCATGAGAAGCCAGCAAGAAAATGATAGACAAAAGAAATAATACTGACGTACAGGGCTCAAGTCCATATCTCAATACAAAGAGTCCGAGTACTATGACAAGTTTACCCCATTCTTCACCTAAACTAAGTTTCGCCTTTGTTTTTTTCTTATTGTTTAGATATCTTTAGTTATTTGTTGCTTTTGTCCTCTTATATTTAGAGTGTAGCTTTGGGATCTTTGTAGTAATTGGCTGGACTGGACCCAGTCCCTACCAGACCAAAATAGTTTAGGGGTGCGATAATTTTATTTTTTGCCAATGCTGGCCGCTTTAGGCCCATATTGGTCGATTTTGAGAACAAAATCATGCCAATCAATGTACAATGGCTTAAGCGAGAATGGTTTTTCTTGCTAATCTCTTAACTTTCGGCAATTTGATAAAGCGAAATGATGTAAAGCTATGCAAATTAGATAAGTCAAATCGAACAGATTCGATCTCTCATTTAGTCTAGACAAGTTTTCGATCCTGCTCAGTAGGTTGAAGCGTCAATATGCATGTTAAGAGCTTCGTAAACTATCGTATGAGTATCTACATGTAAAGCACCTTACTTTTAGTAATGCATAGAAAGGTCTGGTCTTTGGTCCTAGATCTTGATCCTGTGTCCTTTGTCTTGGCCCTCTCGAGCATGTTATTCTCAAACTTCCAGAGAATTCCATTTTCCCTGTAGATAACTTTTGACTGTATTTGAACTGCAACTTTAAATTGCAAAACGTTCATTTTTTCAGCTTTATGCAAATTCCGATAAGAAATAGTTAGTTCACATTTTCTATGCGATAACCTGAAAATAAAACAGAGAGATAGTAGAAATTGAAAAGGAGTGAGATACAACGAATGTTATCTAACCAGATACTACAATTGCTTCTTCAAATGGTGGCTGAGCACACTCAATACACGCATCGCTAACCTTGTTCTGTCAATAACTGCTGTGTGAATCTCTTCAATCTATCTCCATCAACCTTCTATCAAGAACGGTGTAAATCCTGCATATTAATAACACACATATATTTTTCGTACTTAGAATTTATGCGATGCGCCCGATGACCTAACTGTAAGTAAAGCGTTCTTTCACAAGATAGTTTTAACCATATACAGTTGCTATGCCAGGGGAGATCGTAGCAAAGGAATCGAAAGAAGAGACTATAGATTCAACTCTCAACACAGAAAATGAAAAATTGAGCAATATTCTGGGACAAGATCTAGAAAATGTTGAATCCAAATCTGTGGAGAAATGCGATGAGCAGTCAGAAGTAGAAGGTGAGAGCAGCTCCTCAGAAGTTGGCACAAATGTACCTCGAAGTATCAGTTTGTCTACTACAGAGCCAGTCGGATCTGAGATTTCTTCAGGTAAATCCGATATCCCTGAAGTGGGGCAGGCTGTTGACATTATGGATCTTCCAGTTGACCCACAACACCCGAACACCCTTAATGATGTCACTGAAGAAGTCACAGAACCAACTGGTAAAGACGAAACTAAAATAGACACTGAAAGCAAAGTAGATCATAAAGTGCAGATTGATAATGTAGACGCTCACACAGAAAGTCCTGAAGATTCCAAAGCTGTCGTTGAGGCTGAAAAGGATACGAAGGAGATTCTTCCCATCCTCCAAAACCCACCATCTACCTCAGAAAGACTTGATGCATTCTCGGACGATGAGATTCAAATAGACGAGAACCTCTCTTCTGACTCATCTGATTCAGATGCAGATTCAGGCTCATCCTCATCCTCAGATTCAGATTCAGATTCGGATTCCGATTCAGACTCTAATACAGCCTCCGACATTGAAGCTACGCAAGGAGATGACGATGTTAACGACGAAGACGAAGAAACTTCTACTGGCCCTATAAAGTCTAAAAACGAAGTTGCGGACGAAGCCGCTCCTGCGTTACCTCAAGATTATAAGATTCCGGAGAAAGCACCACTTCAACTAATTGGGGAAGTTTCAGGCTTAGTTGAAAGAAGTGTAATCATCAAGGCCAACACATCAGGAGAGTTCCGTGTTTTGAAAGATAATTCAATTCTTTGCTTTAAAGATAGAACTTTACTTGGTCCATTATTTGAAACATTTGGTAGATTACAGTCCCCAGTTTATAGAGTTAAATTCAATACCGAGGAGGAGTTCAATAAGTTCAGCGACAGAAAGGGTGCAGAGGTTTACTATGTTGTACCTGATTCCCAGTTTTTATACACCGACACCATCAAATCATTGAAGGGTACCGATGCAAGTAATTGCCATGATGAAGAATTGCCTGAAGAGGAGCAAGAGTTTTCAGACGACGAAAGAGAGTTAGCTGCTAAGCAATTGAAGAACAAGAAGAGGAAATCTAAGGGAAAGGAAAATGGTACCAGTGATGAAGCAAAGGACCAAACCTCAACCAAATCTAGGAAAAGACATCATGGAAACAACAGTAACAACAATAGCAACACCAATAACAATAATAGCTTAAGCAATAATGGTAGCGATAAAAGTACTAGTCAAAATGCCAATTCTGATGGACCAGATGTGTATCAGCCGTATGGTTACAATGATCCTCCTCCAAGGCCAAATCAACCTCCTAGTACATTGCCAAACACGGTACCCTCTTATCCAAATATTCCACAAAATCCTCTGCTAGTTCACCAGCAAATGTTACAATTCCAACAACAACAGCAAACATATTCGCAGAATACAAATCAGCACAGTCAGTACAATCAATACAATCAGTACAATCCAGCTCAGACGCAAACTTATCCGCAACATCAAGGGTATCAACAGCCATACCAGCAGCCATATCAACAACAGCAACCTTACCAGCAACAAATGGCAAATCCATATTTTCCACAAGGTCAACCAACGTATCAACAATTTCCACAACAACAACAACAACATCAACAATGGAACCAACCTCAAAACGAACAGGCGTCACAAGTCAACCACCAACAATGGAACGACCATCAGACCCAACAACCTGCACAACAATCTCAACTACAACAGTTGCAACAATTACTTGCTAACCAATTACAACAACAACAGCAACAACAACAGCAGCAACAACAAAACCCATACGGTTACCCACCTCCGCGCCAATAGTTTCTTATATATTTAGAAATCTAATTGTACATATTAGTCTTTCCGTTAGATTTATTGTATTATTCTTATCTATACTACTCTATTTACATTCTCGAGCTCCTCTCGATTCTATTTATTTAACATTTCCCAAGCTCTCGATGAAATCTGAAGTGCATGCTTTGGAAATCCTGCCATTTCTGCAACTTCAAGAGCGTATGATCTTTTGCTGATTCCTGGCCTGAGTTTATGATCTAAAATAAATTTACCTTCTCCTCCCTTCACACCTGTTTTGTAATATTTCACTTTTGATTGATCCATGTTGTCTTCGTTAAGCAATTGTTGTAATTCTACTCCGTAATGAGTAGCAAACATGGTACGACATTTGTTAACAGTCAAAAGGCTGACCAAAGCCCCATACGCTATCGACAAGCCTTCCTTTCCACTAGTTCCACGACCTAGTTCATCAACAATCGCCAATGACTTTTCAGTTGCATTTTCTAAGATGTTACTAGTTTCAACCATTTCAACCATAAATGTGCTTAGATCTCTAGAAATGTCGTCAGATGCACCAATTCTGGTAAAAATTCTGTCCACTAAGCCTAACTTACAACTTCTTGCAGGAACATATGATCCAATTTGAGCAAGAATTACGATCAAAGCATTTTGTCTCAAGTAGGTAGACTTTCCTCCCATATTTGGACCAGTGATAACCCACAATCTACTAGATGAAGAGTTAATATTAGTGTCGTTTGGAATAAATAATTCACCAGATTGTTTCAACCCATCTTCTACCACAATATGTCTTCCTTCATTAATATCTAATTTGTTTTCTTTAGCAAATTTTGGTCTGACAAGGTTGCATTCAAGTGCAAGCACGGCAAATGAGGAGGTTACATCTAAGAAGTCAATCTGTCTTCCAATTTCTCTAACATCAACAATTTCATCCAATGCTTCTCTTCTTAATTGCTGGATAATCCTTTCCTCATGCTTGAAAATTTTAAAGAGCACCCGTTCAATCTTTTCCTTTACAGTATGCCATTCATCAGGTTTGATTACCAAGGAAGTTTGTCTTTGTTCCTTGATTTGATCCAGGTCAAACAACGAAATCACATTGCTGAGCGACAGCTCACTGGCTTTCAACTGAATAACATCTAAGTGCTTACCGTGTATTGCTTTTTCCACAATTTTGATTTTGGAGCCAGTGGCTTCAATCTTCAGAACAATTTGACTGAAAATAGTACGTTCCTTTAGTAAAAGCTTGGAATATTCGTCATGTGCATCCTTCAATTCTTTATTGAAGGTCTTCTTAACGGAAAATTGAAATGTAGTAGGAATTGTAGGGGCAGATGACGAAGGGCTCAGCCTTTTCACTTTTTTTGTAAGACGATACTTTTCAATACTCTCATCATACTTTGAAGAAACTACGCCCTTTATATCTTTCGACGAAAGTTGAACTACTACTTCATTTTCTTCATTTAAATTCTCATCATCTTGAAAATGCTCTGTCTCCGGCTCGATCTCGTCCACTTCAAAAGTATTTAATATTCTCTTGGCTAATTGTGAAGGTATTTTTGTTTTTAGGACATCTTCTAGCAAATGTTGATATTTTGGTTGAACCTCAACATGCATCAAGTCAACAATCTCTTCAGCAGTTTGTAAACCAGATGCAATAGATTTCAAATGGGTAGGAGTGTCACCTACATTTAAAGATAATCTTTGAATTGATCTCACAAAATCATCCATAGCTGATAACTTTTCTCGAAGCTTTAGTCTTAAAATGACATTCAGCTCAAATGATTCTACAAAATCTTGTCTCCTTACCAATTCATTTTTCTCTAGTATGGGTGCATTTATCCACTGCCTAAGCATTCTAGTACCCGAGTCAGTCATGGTTCTTCGAATTGTTGAAAACAATGTACTCGCAGTGCTATTGGAAGCGACAACTCTTGTATTTAATTCCAATGCTTCTCGTGTACGTGGGTCCATTTTTAGCACTTTATTGCTCCAATGCTCACGGGGGAAATCAAATACTGGCTTGCTCTCAGGTAAGTTAGTGGCTATGTACGAGAGTATCATATGCGAGGCCGCTATTTGTTTCTTTGTTAAATTATCTAAGCTTCTGACTAGCGATTTTCTGTTCATATCAAAATGAGTTTCTGCTAAACTCAACATAGTTTCGGTGTATTCTTTTTGGAATCGAACGAAAAATCTATTCAAATCTTTCAACCAAGAATGCTCCTTTAGGTAAGGATTCTTCTGTAAGCTCTTCGGTAGTATAATCTCGCTTGGGTTGATCCTGGTGATATCTGACATTAACTCTCTTAAAGTTGTTTGCTGAACATTAAACTCTCCCAATGAAACATCACACCAAGCCAAACCAACCTCTAGTTCAGGGTCTAGTTCTATATATTTGGAATCTCCAATTCCACCAGCTGCTCCCGATATTTGTGGAGGTAAGGATATGGAGAGTAAATAATTGTTTTGATTGAAATTCATAAAAGATTCATCTATAAGTGTCCCCGGAGAGACTATACGAGAAACTCTTCGAAGCAACGGCATACCACTTATTGCACCTTCGGCTGTAGATCCATTTCCAGCATCTATTTGATCTACGATGGCAACATTTTCACCAAGGTCATGTACTAAAATCTTGACATACTTCTCTAATTGGTAAACTGGAAATCCAGCCATAGGAACTTGGAAATTTTTTGTAGTTCGAAGGGCCACTTTTATGCCTAGCTTAGGTCCATATTCTTCTGCTTGATGGAAATATAGTTCATAGAACGAACCAACTTGAACCAAACTAACGCAATCAGAGTTTTCATTGACTATTTTCCTTATTGCTTCTTGCAATGGGGTCAATGAGTTATCATCTGTTCTTCCACCTCTATCCCAAGATTCGCTCTCTTCTAAATTCGTTGGCTCGGTAATTTCCACAGCTACAGATGCTTTAGATTTCGCCTTCGATTTAGTCTTTTTGGTTGATTTCAGTATGGGTTTCAATTGTGTTTTGAAGTCATTCCTACCTTCTTCATCTACTGGTACGAAGCTGTTGTTCTTAATCTCGTTTTGAAGCGAGTTTAGCTTACTGCTTGAGCTTGCAGCACGAGTCCTGTGCCCAAATGGAAGCAATCTCACCTTTGGGAAACATCTGGATACCAATGAGCTTCCCTTCAAGCTGATATTAGCAGCATGAACCAACATACTACCAGATCTGATTAATATCATACATCCAGATGTCATTACTTTCGAGTATCAGGTAATAGGATCGACCGTAAGCTAACGGTCTATCTCTGATCTTGTATCCAGATATTTCAGTTACATGCAGGTTCAATGTTTTCCTTAGAGGGGACGCGATGTTGATCTGAGCGATGGGCTAGGTGCTAGGCAAAGGAAATAAAGGACAGAAACACAGAACTGTTCATATTTCAACAGGGAGGAAGCTAAGAGTGAGCAGCGATTACGAATTTAAGTTTAATATTAGAATTGTATATTACTATATTACATTAATTTCTCAAGTTACCCATTTACTTGTTGAATCATCTTAGTTCAACCAACCCTTGCAACTTGGAGCCCCACATAAACATCTAATTCTCTCCTCATCGTTTGTTTCCCTCTCAAACTTATAGTCGTAAGTCAACTCCTCGTTTGCGTTGATGTCTCTCAAAGCATAGATGACAATACGTTTCTTTCCCTCTACCTTAATAATCTTAGCTGTACAACTAGGCTCACAACAATGATTGATAAATCTAGCGATACCACCTTTCTTAGTAGCATCAATGACGGTATTCTCATCAATTCTGAAAAGGTACGAGGAACCAATACCTGTTTTCAAATAGCTCTTTTCACGGTGTTCTGCAACTTGCTGTCTAATAGATTCACCCACATATTCTATAATCATTTCCTTGGCAGCAATAGGTTCAAGGGCGTACAATCCCCAATTATGAATAGCAGATCTAGCAAAAGAAACTGGTTTCTTTCTTTTGGTCAAGGCATTAAGATTTAAAATATCAGTTTCACTTCCCAACATTTGCTTTTGAGCACTAATATCAGCGACAAATCTTCTATTGTTTGCTCTATTCACACGAGAACTTTGCAATAATGAACCATCACCTGGAGTATCGTTGTTACTATTGTTGCTGGCACCACTATTGCCCATTCTGTTTCCATTTAGGTCATCATCGTCGCCATTAGAATTTCCGTTTATCTTGCTATCATCATTAGTACTAGTACTATCGTTTCCGTTATTGTTGTCCTTTTCATTGATATTTGCATTACCACTATTGTCATCAGTACCATTACTTAGACCATTCAATTTCTCCATATACCTATTATATTCATCTAAATCTTCGGCATCAGAATCATCTTCATGTTGAATAGTTTTTATTGGCTTGTTTATCTTACGCCTATGAGGAAGGTACTCAATTTTAAGTGCGTCAGGAATTTTATGAAAGCCTTCGCTTTTGAAGCATCCAGATAAGTTTTGAAGTTTGGTGTCCATTAAATCAATATTGCTATTGATACTGGCAAGCTTTAATGTTGCCTTTCTTTCTTCCTTTTGCTTCCAAGCCCAATATTCAATATTCAGTATATTCTTTGCTGCTGGCGTGTCTTGAAGGACTTTCAAAGCCAATCGTATATCTTCAGAGTCTCTGAGGATGTGGTGAAGATTGTTTAATTCTATGGCATTAGTAGGATATTCTTCGAAGACTGTCCTTGGATAATCCAAAGTTGGTTTATAATTTTCTTTGAATCCGGAATAATCAATTTCTTCTTCTTCTTCTTCGTCTTCTTCTTCTTCTTCATCTTGTTCATCTTCATCTTCAATTTCGAATTCCCCAGCTTCCTCGACTTCTTCTTCCAATTCATTTCCTTCTTCAAGGTCTTGGGTTTCTTCACTTTCTTTCTCATCGCCATAGAGGACACTTTCCATTTTCTTAGATTTTTTCTTGATAGTTGCCTCGATGGGTCCTTCATCTAAGGTTCTCTTTAAGGAAATTGTTGGAGTCGAGGATCTACTCATTTCTTCCTCATCAGAATTATCAGAATCATTAGCATAATTAAGGGCATGCTGCATAGGAATAATTGCTTTCTTCATCCTCTTGGAATCAAGTAGTTTCTTTCTGAAGGATGGTAATAAGGGAACTTGCTTTTTTTGAACAGGTTTCTTCTTTTGAACTTGAGGCAACTTCGCAGCTGCAGCAGCAGCCAATTCATCCTTTCTCTTCTGTTCCAAATCCTTCTTAATCCTTTCTTCCTCTTTCAATTTTGTCATATATACAGGGTATTTATCCGGATTCAAGGAATCGAAGACGGCTGGAGCAATAATTCTTTCACGAATATCCTTAGTTAGGAATGCCTGAAATTCTTTAATTAAGATATTACTTGCCTCTTCAACGACATCACGCTCCAACTCAAATTTACTATCATCTACCTCATTATGACCCCCCTCTTCATCTTTCCAGCCTTCAGGAACGCATAATTCCATAAATAACTGATACTCATAAAATCTTCTGCCATCTTCGTTGTTGAAACAATTTTCACATTCATTAATCGAATTGAAGACTATATAGAAACCAGTCTTGTCGGATAAAACTCTAGTCCAATCATACTTGTTGAATGTTTTTTTAATATCTTGTGCAAGTATTTTCTTTGCAGGGGCATACTTATCGTGGATAAGAATATAGGGCCGGTCTTTGATATATTTGTTGAGGTCTTTCGGCATAAAGCAATTGGACAATACTTTATTATTGTTTCGAATGGATAAAATGGTCATGTTTGACTTAATATGCAATTTCTTGGAAGATGCACCTAGAGCTGAAGCCTTTTCCGCATCTAACTTAATTTGCTTTGCCTTGGCTCTCTCTTGTTCCAATTGCCTTTGTTTTTCTTTGTCAGCGATTGCCTTGGCCTCTGACCTCTTCTTTTCTTCCAATCTTCTCTGATCTTCTATTAATCTTCTCCTTGCATCCTCCAACTTCCTCGTCTCTATGCTGAGCTTCTTTTTAAGCAAATCTTCATCGTTAAGGGCAATCTTCAAATCCACTCCGTCAATTTTAATATTTCTGCTATTCACCAAAGATATTAAGTTCTTAGCTAATTTCAGAGCTTTCTCTAAAGTACCTTGGAACTTGAATGTGACTATACCCAACGGCACAGCGTTGACAGGATCGTTGAAAATCTTTAGATCCTGTATGGGACTGCCTCCATGACTTTTGAAAAAGTTCACCAAATACACCTCGCTGACTGTAGATGGTAAGTCCCATACCAAGAGCTCAGTTACTGGTGGAGGACCGATAGAATCCTTGTCATATATAAACCTGGCCTGAGGTAATTGTTTAAATGGGAACTTCTTAGACCTCTTGTTGGGCTTTGTAAGATAGGTTGAAGCCAACTTCACAGATTTTCTTGGGTCTTCTACTGTCAAGGTCAAGTCATCACCACCGTTGACTCTGAACTTCTTTTGCTTAGTTTTCTTCTCTTCTTTGGATAATGTCTTGTCAAACTCAGGGTCATATATAACCTTGAAGGTCTTCCTAGGATCCACGGGTCTGCTCCTAGGAGCTATTAGAGAAGTGAAGTCTGAATGATGTGAAAGCTTGAAGAAGTTCTCATCGTGTGGGTTTATCCCCGTTATGGGGTTGGATCCCGATAAGTCTTTCTTTACTGGTGGCCGAGACAGCTGCTGCTTACTAGAAGCTGAAGAAGACGACGATGGTCCCGAAGGGAAATGTCTACCGTTCGACTCTCGGTTTCCACTCGCACTTCCGCTTCCAACTCCATTTCTATTCCCACCGTGCTTCTGTCGACTATCTTTCCCTCCATAGTAGCCCAGGTATCCTCCTCCTCTTCCCTTGTAACCATATTTAGATTTGTAAGGATGATATGAAGACATGATGCAAAAAACAGAAAAGAGATGAACGATACCAATAAAATAAAATAAACTAGATGCAAATACGAATTAAATATGTAAGTAAAATTCCACTCTACTGTTCCCCTTCAAACCTCTTCCTATGTACAAAACGAAGGAAAACAAATACAAAAAAGGGTTCCTCCAAACCTGCTGTCCACTTCAGCGAACGATAGAACAAATATACTGTTCAACTATCTACTCTAATGGGACGGTAATGAATGTATTCTCGACTAGAAGTAGATCAGTATTTTTTTCGGTTTTTCGTTTTTGGCGTCCTTGTGAGATAAACATGGTTGGACTATATACAGGATTATATACAAGGGAGGTGAGAGAAAGCCGTTTGGCAGTTTCATGGTGCACTGGGGTTGGCAAGCATACGGTACGTTACAGAAAGTAGATTATTAGCAGGTTTTTGAAAAAAAAAAGCAGCGTTGTTTAATTTCTAAATAGTGTACATTACGTATAAAAATTTCTTTATATCAGATTTTGTATAAAGATGGTGGATTGGAAAGAGAGAGGGGGATGCTCTAGGAACAAATGGGGGAACATTGGGTACTGGTGTATTTTCATGCTGGTATGGATTCCATTTTTTTTTTTTATATTTTGGATTTTACAAGTGCATGTCCCCTCCTCACAATGGATGAGTAAAATGAATTGATGATGGAACTAGGAACTAGCAGATTTACTTGGTTCTAATGTGCTTTAATGGTCCAGCAACATGGTAAAAGTTGGCAGAATACTCTTTCTTTCTGAAGTGCTTCTGTTTTGGTTCTTGAACGTAGTGGTCCCAACCTTGACCTTGAGCAAATTTGATTGCGGCATCTTTATTGTCAAACTTCATGATAGTACCTTGCATGTAGTCTGCGGTTCCCTGGTAACCAATTAAGTCGTTTTCCCATCTGTTGCCAGCACCTAAGACGTCCCAGTCCAATTTCCAGTGGTCTCCGTTGTGATGACTGGATTGGGTGGCAGGCTTGGCTTCCTTGTAGATTCTCACCACTCTTTTAGTGACTAAATCTGATGGAGCTCCAGACACTATTTCCTTTGGGATCTGAGCTTGCGAAATGGCGGCGGATGGTACGGTTTTTTGCAATATTGGGGTTAATGTCGAGAAACGACGAACCAATGGGGTTCTAAGAATGGAAGACATGTCTATATTGATGGCACGGTTAACAGTATAAGAACACACTAGCATTGATTCCATGCCAGTTCTAAATTTTTTACACTCAACTTTTTCGCGTGTAAGTGCAAATTGTGGAATTCTGGTTGGTTGGGGGAACGTAGCGATTACCCGGATATCTTGAATGTATGTGCAGGATACTTTTTCAGAATGGGTTTGGTGGTTAACCTTAAACTAAGTGTAGTCACGTAGGTATGAGTAGGTATAGTCCTATCGGAAAGAGTTGTGTGTAGATAGATTGTAGTAGTTCTCAGAAAACATGTCGCTTCAAGTCACACAGTCAATCAAAGACATAATACCGACGTGTCCCGACCCCATACCACCGCAGCTCATATCTCATATTGACTCTTTGTACAAGATAAGTCTTCAGAAGATTCCCAATCTACCCAATAAATCGGAAATTGCAAGGTATCATATATGTACGTACTTTGCGATTGAAAAGCTACAAGACAAATTGGATTTGCCAGGTCCATTGAAAGATAAGATTCCTGTATCCCCAAGGCATTTGAACAGAGTTCTTGATGATTTTAGGGAGAATGTGCTAGGCATGGCCAGAGAGAACTTAACGCCAGTTGGGACGCCCAAGAAGAATCGCCAACAACAACAACTGCTGGCTGGACCTGGAACCCCGTCGAGGAATACACCCAAGATATCATCACCATTAAAAAAGCTACAACAGCTCAAAGAAGATTTGCAAACCCCACAAAAAAAGATGAAGATCGAATTCAAGGACATTGAATCTCCATTCAACCCTACACCTCAAGCAAATAAGAGGGCCGAGAGTCCTTCAGTTAATAGTAGTCCATTTAAAAGTAAAAGATTGGTAACGATACCAGAGCTTATAGCATTTGCTAACCATTTCTTTATCCCTGCCTCTGTCACCCCAAATATTATCGTTTCTTATAGTAACCTTCGAAGCAAGTTTGCAAAGAAGAATGAATGGTTACTTGCATGTGGTATGATCCATACAGTGTATATGAGGATCAACCATCAAATCATGAATAAGAAAATAGGATCCAAAGCACAATTTGAGGATCAAATCTTCCAGTACCAGAAGGGAGGACTTATGAAGTGGAATGTACTTGTTTGGTGTACTATTGTTGCAGATATGTTGAAGAACGAAATATGGTTGATTGAATTGGAAAGGAATTACTCTTCCAACAGGTTGCATTATGTTAATTTGATGCAACAGGAAAAGGAAGAGAGGTGTAAGTTTGGGATCGAGGTTCACTTGAGGCGATTTGGGGCAATGATCGATCCGTCAGTTAAGTTCACCTCGGCATTACAGCAGGAATACTATGACGTGTGGACGGATAAAGTGAAGGAGAGGATTTCGAAAGAAGAAGAAAAACGGGCTAACAAACGAACCATTGAAGAAGCCACCAGATAACCAATAGATACAGAGAGTGAGCGAGGAGTGATTGGTGCGACAGCTTTTTTTCCTGCGCCTTTTGCTCTTCCAACTATTTCACAAACTGCTCCCTTATCGTTTGCATGAGCTTTACTAGCATATTGCTTCTACTACTTCTCAGCACACCCATGCATCAAGACTGCTAGTATAAACGGTCATCAGACCAAGGATAGTCATAGACATTAATACATACACACTTTTTAGGTTATTTTCTCAGTGCAACTGTTTCAAGTATTGCTACCCGAGCACTTTTCTGTTCTTTTTATTTCCACTCGATCTATATAATTTTACCCACCTTCTTCTATCTTACTCGTCAAGGACCCTGTGGTTTCCGTCTGATCTCATGATATTTTTGCAGCTATCGCTTTAACCTGCACAGTAGTTTTTCACAACTGCGAGTTTGCGTTTGCGGTGCTTGAGAAGAGCTTGAAAAAAAGCTGCCTAGTAGGTTGAAAAGTTTTAGATTTAGGTGTAGATTTCACTTATAGAGCCAAGTTTGACTCTTTTATAGCTCGATTTAGTATTCTGCTTTGTAGTTGTTATCCAGAAACGATTTTCAGAGAAAAAAACTTCGAGTTCATTAAGAAAAATGGGGGAGAAAAGAAGACTTTCAGAAGAGGAAACTGGAACCTCCAACAAGAGACTCGAACAGGACGTTGAAGCTCTCTCAGACTCAGGGGAGTTTGAAGTTTCTTCTTCCTATGAATCTTCGGATGAACAGATATTTGATACTTCGATGGTCTCGGGCGCAGGAGGTGCAGGGGGAAGACAGTTGACTCCAACTGGAAACAACCAATGGCAAGAGACCATCACTAAGGTTGTGAAGTCCGTGGTGTCGATTCAGTTCACTCATGTCACAACTTTCGATACAGAATCAGCACTAGTAAGTGAAGCCACAGGGTTTGTGGTTGACGCAGAAAGAGGATTAATCTTAACAAATAGACATGTTGTCGGACCGGGCCCATTCTGTGGGTACGCAGTTTTTGATAACCACGAAGAGGCCGTGTTGAAGCCGATATATAGAGACCCAATCCATGATTTCGGATTCTTGCAGTTTGATCCTAAAGATATCAAGTACATGGAAGTCTCACAGCTAGAATTAAGGCCGAATTATGCCCAAGTTGGTACTGAAATCAGAGTCGTGGGTAACGATAATGGTGAAAAGTTGTCCATCTTGGCTGGTTTCATTTCAAGATTGGACAGAAACGCTCCAGACTATGGTATGCACACTTACAATGATTTCAATACAGAATATATCCAGGCAGCTGCTAGTGCTTCAGGGGGCTCTTCTGGTTCTCCTGTGGTTAACATGGATGGGTATGCAATTGCTCTCGAAGCTGGTGGCTCCTCTGAGGCATCTACTGATTTTTTCTTACCAATCTATAGACCATTAAGAGCATTACAATGCATTCAAGAGGGTAAGCCGATCACCAGAGGTGACATACAAGTGGAATGGCAAATGAAACCATTTGACGAGTGTAGGAGATTGGGGTTGAGCTCAGATGCTGAAGCAAACGCAAGAAAGGCATTTCCTACAAAGATTGGTTTGCTTGTAGCAGAAATTGTCCTCCTGGAAGGACCAGCTGCTCCTCTGGAGGACAATTACCTTATTAAGGAAGGTGACATCTTAATTTCAATTAATGATGAACCGATTGCTACGCATGTGAGAGTAGATGAAATCTTAGATGAAAACGTTGGTAAGGAATTGAAGTTTACATTACAAAGGGGTAGTGGCGAATATTTCCATCAATTGATCACTATTGGAGATTTACACAAAATTACACCTTCAAGATATGTTGAAGTTGGTGGTGCTTGCTTCAACGATTTATCATATCAAATTGCCAGAAATAATTGCATTCCAGTTCGCGGAGTTTATATCAATGACCCATCTGGATCCTTTGAGCTTAATGTCAGCGACAGCGGGATGTATATGCTATTATCTATAGATGACATTCCTACTCCAGATTTGGATACCTTCATCCAAGTTATGAAGACCATTCCAGATCGTAAGAGAGTTTCCATATGTTTTAGAGATGTAGCTGGTGTATATGGTGAAACTATCCAAGTTATTTATCTCGATAGACATTGGAACACTACTTTCAGGTTGTCCCAAAGAAACGATAGTACCGGATTGTGGGACTTCACTGACCTCTTGGGCAAAGACGAAGAATTGCCAAAATTACCAGCACCAGAACCTCAAAACGCCAGATTTATAGATATCCCATTTGAAGAAGGTGATGGCGAAAGTACTCCTGTCAGTCTTGCTAAAAAGGGTAATTGCTCGAAGTTGTCAAGATCATTTGCTCAAATTAGAGTTATTGCTCCTATTCCATTAGACTCATATTCTCATATGAAGGAAAGAGGGTATGGTATTGTAATTGACGCTGAACACGGATATGTATTAGTGTCACGTAAATTCGTCCCTCATGATATGTGTGATATAATAATAACCTTTGCAGAATCTATAGAAGTGGCTGCAGAGGTTGTTTTCTTGCACCCTCACCAAAATTATGCCATTATAAAGTATGATCCACTGTTGGTATTGGCTGACGTTAGAACCCCTGAATTCAGCGACAAACCATTGAAAAGAGGTGAGAGAGCATTATTTGTTGGATATAATTATCATTTCAGACTTGTCACTGACGACGTTAAGATTAGTGCTATTGCATCCTACAATATTCCTGGGGGATTATATCCTGCCCGTTACAGAGGGACCAACTTAGAGTGTGTAGTTTTGGATACAAAGATATGTCAAGATTGTGACACTGCTATTATCACGGACTACGATGGAAAGATCAGGTCCTTCTGGTTAACTTATATGGGAGAGGAAGGCGCCTGCGAAAATGGTGGTGATAGATTATACCACATGGGACTTGATGTAACAGATGTATTACCAATCATAAGAGGTTTGCAACAGAATAACAAATTACCTATGAGAAAGAGTTTGAGAATTTTGGATGCTGAATTCTCGGCTATTACAGTAAGCCAGGGTAGAACTAGAGGAGTTCCAATGGATTGGATTTCCAAATTTGAAGGAGAATGTCAAGATGAAATTAAATTTTTCAATGTCAGTAAGCTTATAGCACCCCCACAACCACTTTCTTCCAAATTGTCAAAGGTGAACCAGTTTAAAATAGGTGATATCGTTTTATCAGTCAATGACAAGCTAGTTACATCAATGAGAGATCTTTACGTTATGTATGATCAAGAATTTTTGAATTTCAAGGTCATAAGAGAGAAAAAGGAGCATGATCTTGTCGTATCAACCATTGATACCGACCATTTGAACACTTCACAAGTTGTTGGATGGTGTGGTATGATCTTACAAGAACCACATTATGCAGTTCACCAAACATTAACAAAGTTGCCTTCCAAAGTGTATATAACCACAAGACTGCCTGGTGGTCCAGCAGCTGCATATCAAATATCAAGTTACAGATTTATTACTCATGTCAATGATCAAGAAACAAAGGATTTGGAGACTTTCTTGAATGTCGTAAAGTCAATTCCTGACAGCACTTACGTTAAGCTCAGATTAGTTTACGACAATATTCCTGAAGCATTATCATTGAAAACAAATTATCATTATTTCCCAACCGGTGAATTCAAGAAAGACCATACTGGTAAATGGGTTGAGGTTGACCATGAAAAGATTACTGAAGATCAACACTGAAATTGAAATCAAAATGAAAAGCTCTTTAATAGATGGAATATATAGATCATTACTAGTACATTTGACGCTTACACAGTAATCAATAAAAGAACATTTCTGTAGGATTTTGGGAGAAAAGGTTGAAAGTACAGTACGACTTTTTTAAAATTTAGTCCTTACTAGGAGATATTTAATGTAATACCGAATTTCTTTTCGAAAAAACCAATCGTCTTTCCAAAGATTTAGCTCTCTTACAACTGCCGATTTCAACAACCATTGTATCAGCCTATCCAAGCTTGCAAACCTCTGGAAGATGAGGAAGTATTTAGTTTCTTCAATATCCTAGTACTGAACAGAAACAATGTCTGCAAGAACCGCAAAAGAATAGCACATCTAAAGTTCAACTCATCATTTCTTTTTCGCTAATTCTACATTTTTCCTGATATTATTACGTTTAGTTACACTTTATTGATTTCTATGTACAGATTAAAACATGACGGTGAACAGAAAGTTCCTATATTATATGCGTGTGGCTAATTGTTTTTTCGTCAACTTTGCGAGATGACCCCCCTTGGTGGTAACTTTAGAAAATCCGTCTAATCCTCCCAAAGTTCTTTGACTCCAACCACCGTTACCGTGGTTTCTGCTCGCAGATTTTCTCTTTATTCCTGTACCAGTGATGATAAAACGCTTTACAGCACCCTTGTGAGATTTCATTTTATTTCTGACTTGCATCATTGGCGAAGCCATAGCTTGCTGCCTAATAAAAGCTACCTTCAATGTGGATACGATGGAGCCAAACATGATTCACGACGGGTGTAGCAGACTACTAATTCATTCAATTTAAGCATCTGATTTTTCACATTTTGCAAGTTTTTTGAGTTTTTCATGTTAGCGAGAAAAGTGAAAAACGGACTGCACACGACCTACGATATGCCTATAGATAAACGCTAGTGGGGGCCCTTAGTCGTCCTCTTCACTGGTGGAATAGTCATCGATACCAGGTAGAATGCTGGCTTTCTTAGGTTCTACTGGCTTTTCTTCTTGTTGAGTACGTTTTTCCCGATTTTGAAATTTTTTGGCCTCTGGAAGTCGCTTTTTCCTTATTTTTATAATGCTTTCATCTCCATTAAGAATTGCTTCAGTAGCAGTTGCAGCAACCTTTTGGGTCAATGGGACAGTTGCAGAAAGAGGTGCCTCATCACTCCCGCTTCCTTTCCTCTGTGCTTTTGCTTTCGCTTTCTGAATTCTGAACCTCTCAACTTCAAGTTTTTCGAAGTCTTTGTCCCTTGACTCCTTCGCCATCTCTCTTTCTTTCAACTCATTGTAGAACTGGGCAGATTTCTCGTCAAGCTTGTATGAGGAGTTTCTAGAGGAAACAAGCTGAGAGAATTTTTCACTTTTTTGGGCTATTGCTGAGTTAGTATGGTGCTATAGCATTGACTGACACTAAGGAGAGGATAATTTTTCAAATATTCTGGAGAAAATGATACAATACATACCTCTACTTTCCTGGAGCTGTTCATATAAAGTTTTCCTTTCGGATTCGTCTTCTTCCGCAATTTGATTAGCCACAACTTCTCTTTCCTTCAAGATTTGAGACTGAACTTCAGCATCGCCTTGAGAATTCTCTTTTACAAAGTCGGGCATCTTTAGGGAATAGGGCGGGCTGTCTGGCTGTCTACGTGAGATGAGCCTATAGCTGAACTCACATATTTATCTTTGGTTTGTTTCTGCACTGAAAAATTACGTCATCGCGTATTCAGATACGGTCAAAATAGATGGGTGCAAAAATTGTCAACTACATTATTATTAAGTACATATTGAGTTCTTCTTAGCTCGTGTTATATCTCTAAGTTGTATTATGGGAAAAGCATCTTGGCTCATCGAAAACAGGATAGAAGTTGTCCTCTAGCACAAATCAGAATACATGGGCGCAAATACCGTCAGCTACATTATCATTAAATATACAGTAACAAGTGCTTCTCGTTTATTTTTTTTGTCTAAACTAATAGTCCGTCATCTCCATGTTATATTCCAAGCTTACACATTTTGGGAAAAGTATCTTGGTTCATCGAAAACATGGTAGAAATGTCCCCTAACACCATCACCTTTAAACAATGAGGGGAATCTTAAGCCTTCTTCAATTTCATTCTCGTGAACAAAATTGTTCCCGTACAATCTCTGATCGTTAACATCAATTTCCCTTTCATGGCCCTCCAATAACTTGAATTTGGCGATTTGCAATTCAGTATCCGTGATTGTGGATCTAGAAATTCTGGCGTAACCGACTTTCTTCAACTCTCTGAAGAGAATGTATTCACACCATCTATCCCAATCTGTGCTGTCAATATCATGCATTCTTGACTTCTCACTGACATATGTGTTATAATTGCCTACCAAAGGTTCAGTTACTAAGTAACTTAATAAGACCAATGGCCTAGTAGAAGAAGCCATAATTTCCTGAATACCCAAAGATTGTAACCTACGATCTTCAACGTCTTCTTCCTGACCAGAGTGGAAAACAACAACATCCACCAATTCTCCGTACACATCCAAGGTAGCATGAATAGCAGGGGCTAATTCTCCAACAGGGGAAGGTAAAAGGTGGTGTGTAGAATTAATAATGGGGAACTTAGATAATAATGCTGCACCCCATGTATGCTTGTTTGGACCTGGACCATAATCAGCATACATTCCCAACTCTTCAGCAATTTTTTGAGTAAAGTCTCTGTTTCCTCCAATAAGTCTCTGAGTGTCCAGTTCCAAAAGTCCGATAACGTCTACTTGTGCATCTCTTATTAAATCTCTCATTCTAGTTTCTGAAGACCACATATCGTTGTCCAAGCCGAAATGAACACACCAAATACCAGTAGTGAATGATTTAGTGGAAGCATTGTATGGTTCAAATGGTTGTGTTGGGGTACGCTTAAATTGGATAGCAACTGATAATGAAAGAAGAATAGATAATACCGTCAAAGTTTGCCTGAATGTGGTAGCGGTGGCTTTAGTAATCTTAGTAGCGACGGAGGACTTTAACTTGTAGTTCAAGACCCCGACTAAAATCATTCCATAGGAGGTACCCAAGACAATATCTGTTCTTTCTCTGAGGACCCAACCAGCGGGGACAAAAGCATATGCAACAATCCAAATGGATGCCAACGAAACTAAAATATCTAATAAAAATGTCAATGAGAAAAGTAATCCTGGATTGTAACCGGCAATTGATTTCCAGATTACGGGCGCAATGGATGCCAAGTAGGTGGTGTAAACACAAGCGCCACCATATCCAATCCAATCGGGGTATTTATATAAAGTGAATGCAGAAATACCTCCCAAGATCTGGTAAACAGAAGAAGACGTAATTGATGGATTAAATTTAATGGCTATAAGCAAACCAATCATGATCGATCCAATATTGAAAAGAGCTCCAGAAACTGGAGTTGGTCCATTAATTGGATATCCTTCCCATGACCAGAGGGCCAAAGTGGAAGAATCACTAAGGAATGAATGAATGGAAAAGAAATAGCCTGCAAAACCAATTGCGGCAAGGAAGATTGATCCACCGCTGTTAATCGCCTTAGTACTTCCAATTGAAGACGACGAATTGAAAGTACCAGGAGTTAAGAAAGCAGCAGCCAAGCCAACGAAAATACCAACAGCATTCCATCCTCCATTTTCAGAGTGCATAATGGGCCAAATAGGATTATTGGAATAGCATAAAAATTTGAAAACAGATGTAGCAAGTAGTCCCAGTACGAACAGAATTGCATAAGATTCGAACTTTTTAGGTTTACTTTGGAATGAATGGAATTCACTTACCAACGCAATTACCGCAAATGCTGTTCCAACAGTAATGATAGCCAATCTTTGCTCTGGTTCTTCAACTTTATAAGCACCAACACCACCCAAGACACTTAATGATCTAGCGATAAATGGAAATCTACCGAAGAAGCGTCTTAAAGGTGGGATAGTGAGGAAAAGAGGGGCAACGAAAACTATCGCAACTACAGCTTCGTAACCTGAGAGGCCCAATAGCCATAAGGGGAAGTACCACACACAAAGAAGAAGGGAGGTTAACACAGTCCAAAACATGTAGGAATTTACAACATTGATAAAGAATTCAACCAAAGTAAATTCATCATCAGCGGAGGAGGAGGAAGAGGCAGCAGCTACGACTGTCTTCTTAGCCACCTTCTTTTTATTTAAGGTAACACCATTTCCAGTTAAGTGGATTTCCAAGTCCTTGAACTCAATGACACTCCAAGAATCAAAGGCAACGTCCAACAAGATCAAGGCCCATTCGAAAAAGGCGTATATTGAGTAGGCGCCGGCTCGGACGTGGACTTTGTGTTGGATAAACCAGTACACCAAAGGAACCAAAGTAGCGAAGAAGAGAGAACTAGTCAATGATCTGCCCAATTTAATGGTACTACCTTTAGGCAGTGCTAGCGAAATTGTAACCGTCCATGGAATGGTCAACACTATGTATGCAATCATAAAAATATCGTGCCAGTCGTGATCATCAGTGGAGGTGATATAAACCCAACCACCACAAGTGAACGTTCTCACAATTCCAGAAATTAAGGCAATGTGTGATTTGATTGGAATCTTGTCGTTTTTCTTGTTGCTTTCCAAACTTTTAAGAAAGTTGATGAAGATCAACAAAAACCTGGGGCCCGAGGTTAAAGCTATGAAGATCTGGAAGATCGATCTTTCGGGGTATCTGTCACCAATTGTCGCAGACACTGATGGGAACCATTCCTCTGGGTAGCCAAAGGATGCATTCTCCACGATCTTTTCGTAGTGCAAGTAGCATCCAACTATAAGGGCAGATATAAACGCAGTGTAGGCTGTAGTTGCGTGAGCGTAAGCCACAAGGCTCGCGTTGAATGAGACTATGCTCGAAGGAGGAACAGCAGCAGCTGGTTCCACTTCCTTCTGGACCGCAAGATGTGGCGAGGACTTCTTTTTACTAATTGGCATACTGCAATTGAGGAAAAAGAACCGGCTGAAACAAATAAGTGGATAAAGTAGATGATAAATCAACCTATCGTGTATTCAACTTCTACGTAATTTTTTTTTTTGTTGACACCAAATACGAAAACTGAAAAATTACTGAAGGTTCACGAGGTTCATTACCAATGGGGAAATTGAACGCTAGGTGAAACTACTGGTGTGAGGTATGGTACAGTGCGAACGTAGATTCAGGCACCTGGTTGGCCTAGCAAGTGCGAGGTTGCCGAGAGATCCACGAAAAGACTGCGAGCCAGAAAGCCCATTGTGCCTTGTAGGCTCTGGAGCAGCAGGTAAATTGCACCCAAAGAGCCAGCTTCATGGGGCTGTAGCGGCTGTACGTGAAAATGCACTTTAGGTGAGAATGGGCTGTAGCTGTAGGTGAGAGAATACTGTAACTGTAGGTGAGGAAGTGTAGAAGTGTGGAGTGGGATGGGCAGGTGAGAAGTGAGAGGTGATATGTGATAGGTCAGAGGTGAGACGAGCTCAGCAGAACCAGTATCAATATGATCCTGTGCTCTCTACTCCATACCGTGCAACCACTGCTCCTCCTAACCACAGGGACCAGGTCTGCCTAGGCTGTCTATCTACCTGATTGTTGCATCCTGCATGTGCGACTCCAATTTCAATTTTTTCAACTGCCATGGAGGTCGTGCACCGCGGCCAATTGGTTATCCAGTAAAAATTTGTCTTTTGGCACTTACATCAAATGAAACAGAGGTGGAACACACATCAACCTTAGGTGACAGAAAGCAAGAAGACAAAATGGGTAAGTAGGCGCAGAGAAGATCGCAAAGACATACGAGATGAGAAGCAACAGAAAAAGTGCGACTTTTGACGGTTAAAAGTGTGCAGTGGTCTGTATTACCCTTGTGGTACGCCTAGTGTTGTTAGTATTGATATTTTCATTATCACTATGATCATCATTATTGTCATTATTGATCTTTATTTTTTATTTTTACTTTCATTGGTTTCCATCCACATACTAACCTAGCAGCCTTAACTGATTACTCAAACCATCAAAGACACGAACTTGTCTCCTTCGATGACATTGACTACTCAAACTTTGCAGATGTAGAAAAGGCCAGGGACTCCATGTTGAGAGAACAATGGATCAGAACTCAATCCTTGAGAGTCACACATGAAGCTTTGAGAAAGTGTAACTTATATCATGAACAAGATGCACAAAAGAACTGCAGACCATTGGTATTGAAGTATATGAAGATGATCGAAAGTTACGGAGTGCAAGGTTACTTGGGCTACCAAAAGAACGATCCATCTAAATAAGTGCATTAGACCGGAAATGGACATGGGGAGTGGAGAGATCAAAGTACCGGACCGGATGGTGAACGGTGACTTGCGGAGGCCGATTTTAGAGGAGAAGTCTCCTACTGAAAGGAATACCGTAGTAGGTAGACAGCATATCTTGCCACTGAGTGGATGTAGTGTAATATAAACGCATAGAAAATGAAACAAATACATAAATGAAATAAACATAGAAAGTTTGAACGGAAGGAGAGAATTCTTTAGTAGCATTGGCTCGACTATAGAGAGATGAGCCGTGAAGTGTGAGAGGTGAAACATGAAACAGTCTAAGCGTAGACAAACGGGAATATACCTCGGAGGGATGGAATATCCTTGCAGCTATGAAACACCGGCTGTACCACCCAGCAATGCCATCTTTATCTCTCTAGTGTTATCATCTCTCTCTCTCTCTCTCTCTCTCTCTCTCTCTCTCTTCAGGACCTCTCTCGCTAATGCACTGCCTGCATATAACCACTTTTCTTGCCGGAACTGTACACTTGTTACGCCTATGAAACAACCACACTACACCATGAGCGATATAAAAAGGGGCACTCACTGACGTTCCCCCATCTTCCACCACCGCCCCAATAACTCCCTCTCACCTCAATTCCCTACCCTCTCTCTCCCAGCGCAGTAACTCACACCTTCCGTTCTCCTACCTGATCCAATAATCCTGCATACAACATTCGTGCCCAATACAATTTCCGGCCAATGAAATCGCTCCTTGTCGCTCCAACTGCAGTTCGGATCTCATTCGAAATTTGAACAACCACCAAAAAAAAAACGAAAAATTGAACCCAAACTTACAACAGGTGCAAGTTCTTTACATAAATAAATAGAATACCATGTTTCGTTTAGGTGCTTCCCAAGTTGCCCGCTCTGCCGGTGCACAAGCTAGGTATGTAGAAGAGAAGAAAAAGAGATGAAACAGGACATTATCGTGAAGAAGTGCATGGTCCACAAATGTAGGCAAGGGTGGAAAGAGTAGGCACCACGGAAAAAGACCCGAATGAGTGAAAAATGAATTGAATCTGGGGGAACTTGGAAATGTATTGGAATTGTGTTCACTCATGAGTGCAAACGAACTGAATCAGATTGGAATGGAGTCGAATTGAAACGAATTGAGTCAAATTGAGATGAATTGAAAATTGAGCCGAATTGAGACCAATGGATCAGACTTAGAATGGCGCAGTTGAGCCAGAGTGCTAGCACAAAGTTAATTAGCTGTAGCGTGTGATAGCACATATTCCCAGGAGACGTGTACTTCTTTCACTCCAGATTGTCTTCAATCTCTTCTTTCCCCGTTTAAACAATTACTAACATCATTATTATAGAAATTATGCTACTTTACGTGAAATTGAAATGCGTCTTAAGTCCATTAAGAATATTGAAAAGATCACCAAGACCATGAAGATTGTCGCCTCTACCAGATTGAACAAGGCCCAAAGAGCCATGACTGCTTCAAGAGTTTTTAACAAGTCTGACTCCGAGTTCTACCACAACACTGAACCAGAATCCACCGACGATTCTAAGACTTTACTTGTCGTTGTTTCCTCTGATAAGGGTTTATGTGGTTCTATCCACTCCCAAATTTCAAAGGCCGCTAGAAGAAGATTCGAAGAATTAAAGGGTAACGCTGATCTTGTCACTGTTGGTGAAAAGGTCAAGGCACAATTGTTAAGAACTCACGCTGACAACTTGAAGTTATCTTTCTCTGGTGTCGGTAAGGAAGCACCAAACTTTTACGAAGTTTCCTTAATTGCTGATGAAATCAACAAGTTAGGCCAATACGAAAACATTGAAATCTTATACAATAAGTTCGTTTCCGGTGTTTCTTTCGAACCAAGTCAATTCTCAGTTTTCGCTGCTGATGCCATTGAAAAGGCTCCAGGTTTGTCCAAGTACGAATTAGAAGGTGAAGACACTGCTACCACCTTGTCTGAATTTTCATTGGCCAACTCCATCTTGTCTGCTATGGCTGAAGGTTACGCTTCTGAAATCTCTGCCAGAAGAAACGCTATGGACAATGCTTCCAAGAACGCCGGTGATATGATTAACTCTTACACCATCTTGTATAACAGATCCAGACAAGCTGTCATTACCAACGAATTGGTTGATATTATTACTGGTGCTTCATCATTAGATTAGAAAACATAAGAAAAACGCAATGAAATAAGAATAAAAAATATAAAAGTATATTAACAAAATAATAAAAGATAACGATACGAATCAGGTGAAGGAATACCCTTGTAGATTAATAATTTAAAGAATCTCTACGCTTCAGTGTGCTTTGTTTATCTCCTTTTAGTCTATTGGCTAAAAATTTAAATATAATATTACATCTCCACCCTCTGAATCTCTTAGCTATACCTCTAAATAGTAATTAGTCCAATAGCTAGATGTTGCCAAGCAACCACCTTTCAATGAATCAGCTGATTATCACCTAATCAAGCTTCACCGTTCCATAAATTTTACTAATAAATACAAAACCAGTAATCAAACCAACAGATCCACACGCCAACGCTATTAATCCACTGACTAACGACATGTAAGCAAAGTAAAGTAATATACTCACAAAATCCCTAACGTTAAGCATACAGAAGAAATAATAGAACGAGTAGGCGAAAATATACCAACCAATTGAAGCTCCAACTCTAAAACAGAGCCAATACCAATTAGGATTTTGATAAATTGCCAAAGACATGTAACATGCCAAAATGGTTGATTCAGCTATAACCACCACTATTATCAATATGGTGACTAAAAGGAATCCGTACATGAAGTAAAACGTTGTCTTTTCAAGCCACATTGAATTTAAGATGAAAAGCAATTCAACATATACGATTCCGAAGGGAATTAGTCCGAACACCACCGTACTGAGCACAGGTTGAAGAAATAATGGCATCTTTCCAGCTTTCTTAGACTTCCAATTTGGTTTATCGTCATCTTTACTAGACTTCTTATCGTTAAAGAAAGTCAGTATAAACGATTTCTTATCGAATTTAGTCCTATTTCCATAGTATCCACCAATGATACCTAACGGTAATTGGAATACGAAAAATATGAGTATCAATACAATAAATGTACCAAATGGGATGGCATAGGATGAGGATTTAGCCCACACGAAGAAGTTCAAAGTGAAAATTATCGTTGCAATTAATATTGGTAAAAATCCACTGAACAAGATAGAAAGTCTAACGTACTTGGGGGTATCAAATTGTTCATTTATATTCTCGTTGTTGAACATTTTGTGTAAGATCACACCCACAAATGAAGGGATAAGCGATGACATCACGAAAAACGTTATGGTAAGGGAGAAGAAAGCCCCCTGGTGATTGTTGAAGAACATATTGGCTGGAGAATTGTCAAGAGAGAATTGCGAGTTTATGGTGAACATCGTAATTACCCCAACAACAACTATAAGCGTCTGCACACCAGATGAAACGAAAATTGAAAGAATCAACGAGAAAACAGGTCTATTATAAACTTCAGATATCAAGGACTTCCAGTTAGAAGTGCTTGGTGACGTTGGCGAAGTAGGAGTTGTGGTTTGCAGATCGTCACTGAGTGGGATATGTGGGGTCTTCGACAATTTTTGTAAGTCGGACTTCAACACCTTTGCTAAAACCATAGCTACAGCCAACGAGAGTAGAACGAGCAATACTATGGAGTTGATAAAGGAGATCCAGTGGATGTGATGACTCTTTCCACTTTCTCCCTTGTAGTACAAGTCCCATCTGGAATCATAGTCAATGGTGTTATCTTCTCTCCAGTAGATCGCATACGTGTATGGGATTCTTGTCTTACGTGGGCCCTTTGGCTGAGCTTCCAGCTGCTCCTTTGCGGATTTCGGCACCTTCTTCTCAAAGGTCAATGCAAAGTTCTTGAAGTTCTTAGAGGTTCCGGGGCATAGTTCGTTGTGAACACTCTTTGGGTAAACCTCAAAACCAACGATGTTGTAGCCTCCTTTCACCTTCTTATCCTTGTGATACCTGATAACTAGCATAACATGGTTGTAGATGTAAGAGATGTCGTCTTTGCCGACAAACCCCAAGGGGAACCCAGCAGCATAGTACTTGTTATCGTTGTTTCCGCTCACAAACGTCGTGGCACCGGGGAGCCCATCGACCGACCAATGTACCACGTAGCCTTCTCTGATCAACTTATCGGCCTTCTTCAAACCATTGTCCTTCGTCATAAGATCACAGAGCCTGAGGCAGGGCGCGTCCATGCCGAACTTCAATTCGTAGTTAGACTGCCAGATCCTATCGCCCTTCAAGATCTGGCCCAAGGAGAGGGCCAAGGGTTTGGGTTCGCTGCCTGGAGGACAAACAAAGGGCAAATCATAGTAGCCAAAGGGCAATTGCGTGTTATCCGACTCAACTTTGTTCACCAACAACTCTACCTTGTCTCCAGTTTTGTACGAGGTAGCCTGGTATCCCAAATTCACGCCCAAACAGCACGGGGAAAGCAAGATTAGCAGCACAAGCCAATGAATACATTGTATCAAGGGCCTCCTCATGTTTCGAACTACACTGCACTCTATGAATTAGGGGTATTCTGCTGTAATCTAACACGGCTAGTCGTACTAAAAGGCTAGAGGAATTATCCCAGAAGCCAAACAAAAAAAAAAAAAAATAGTCGAAAAAAAAAAAAAAACTGTGCAAAATGGTGCGGCTCCTGTAATCAATATTGCATAAGACAGAGAACGAGTACAGAAGTAGAAAGGGCAAAAAGGGTTCTCCGCAGAGCCCCCAAGGGTGGAAGCACTCGTATTAGTGGTAAAAGCGCTTGCTGCGTGTGGGATATGGAGCGACTCGTACTAAAATTCTGTACTCTACGGTGTCTATAGTGTCTACATTGTGTGTTCCTGCTCATCTTGCATTCGTAGTCTGGCGGATGAGAAGGCTCGTTTTTCGTGAATAGCCTCGAATTTCATGCACCTCAAAATCTTGCTTCTATTTTTCCAGAAGAGGGTTGATGGGCAACGGGAGACAGGCAAGCAAGGGGATGGGAGAGAAAGCAAGAACGAGAGAAAGCAGGTACACGGCATTACCCGTAATTATGTAGATATATACGTGTATTTAAAGAGATACTTATATATATGTCTACATATGTATATATATATGTGTATGTGTGTGTGTTGTAGATGTGTATAGTATTACGTACTACTTACTTGCTTTATTCGTTTTCTTCCCTGGTGTAAGGTCGCGGATAACAGCCATCTCAGTACACCCCTACTGCCAAGTGCTCCTACCACAGGTCTGGCACCACGTTGGCTGCAAACTTGACAACCCAAGGTGGTATTGGGTCTGCAGAGGAAGGTGGCCTTACCCAGTGCGTACTAAAACTAGTTCTTTAACGATTCCATGGCCTCTCTTATCAAATAATTGCCCTTGGGGTCCAAATTTAATGCTATCGTAAATTCTCTTATAGCCTTGAATTTTTCATTGTGAATCTTGTATAGTTGTCCTAAGAGGAAGTGTACACTCGCTTCGTCTGGTGCCATATCCTTCAATATTTCAAAAAACTTCAAAGCTTGCGTAAATTGTTGCATTGAAAACAATAATTGTGCCTTTTTGAAAATTGGGAGTGGGTTTAATGGTTGCAATTTATTCGCAAGCTCATATTGCTTTAGGGCCAACGACTTCTTACCAATTTTCTCTAAAACCATCCCCACACAGCAAATCAAGATTATATTTATCGGGTTGATCGATACAGCCTTACGGAAATGGTAATCTGCCTTTTGGTAATCGCCCAAATTAATGTACACCATCCCAATCCCGTACAACGCATTGTAGTGCCTGGGATCATTGAGTAAACTTACTCTGAAATTCTCTAACGCCATCTCATAGTTATCATTGCTAAAATATTCATGTCCCTTCAAGGTGTACGCATACGTAAACAGATCATCCAATTTCACAGACTTACTGAAACATTTGATGGCTTCATCAGGCTCTCTTGCTAAGGAAAACAAATTACCTATAACACACCAAGTGATCGCATGCTCAGCATCCAAATCATATAGTTCATTAGCCAAGTATGTTAATTCGACTTTTTTATGTAAATGCCATAATAACGTCAGGTAGTATTCCATATCTTCCAATCTAGTTCTATCCATTTGACGCAATTTGGTGAAGAAATATTCACTTTGTTTATAATTAACAATTTCGTAATGCAACCTACCCAATTTAGATAAAACCCATGGAGTCTCTCTTTCATTTTCAGGTAGCAGTTCAAAAATTCTAATAGATTTGTAGCAATCGTACTTGGCAAAACTTTTAAACCCTTTTGCAAATATTATGTAGAGTGATAGCAAGTACCGCTCACTATTTTCGATCCTTCTTCGTATTACAACAGGCGGGGTACTTCCATTATTGCCACCATTAGCTACTGTTCCCCCAGTTATACCTCCCACATTGTGACTGCCAGTAAATGTGTTGACACCCGATATTCCTCCAACTTGAGCGGAAAATGGACCAGCAGAAGGATCCATCGAAGATGAGTTGTTCCTTTTCAAATGGGATCTTGAAGTACTTGTGTTTTCAGTGCCCAGGCTTCCAGAAACTCCACCGCCACCCATTGAATTGGTATGACTACTACTATTGCTGCTATTATTATTGTTGTTGCTAGTACTGCCAGCTATACCATTATCTTTCAGAGTTAATCTTGAAGTGATCTTTGAAAAGGAAGTGTCTCGCTTATTCTTAGTAATAGAATCTATAGGAAAACTTGGCTTGGTGAATATGTCCAATCTTGAATTTGATTGAGGTAGATTGTTATTATCAAAATGGCTACTTCTTCGTAATGGAGCATCTAGGAAGGAAGTTTGCTTGGGTGCTCTAGGGGTTGATATAAAGCTATCATCTGCATGAATAGTCGGTGGCTGGCTAGGTGGAGTCGCAGAGAATGGATTGGATATGCTGCCACCGACTCCTCCAAGCCCACCTCCCGTTATCACCTTATCAGTATTTGCTTTAACATTCCCACTACTTATAACCTCTCTATCTATACCAAAAGACAGCTGCTGCTCCTGAAATTTATAAAGCGCCTTAACCCTGACATTAACACCCAATTTCGTCAACTTTTGGAATGCCTCAAAGTCGAATTGGTTGTACTTCAAGCACTGGCTGAAGCTCAATGCAGAATTCTTCACATCGCCACACCCACTGTATAGATCTCCAAGTAAATGGTATACGGAAGACAGATCAGGCCCTACATGTCTGCTGTTTTCATAGTTTAGCTTGCTTTCCAGCGACAGAAAATAGCTACACTCGCTAAACACTGGTTCCATTCTTAGCAACTTATAGATTCCCTCTTTGTATTTCTTCAAGTGAAGACACAGTCTACCAAAGAGATAATTACACCCCAAGTGATCCAGTTTATCAACTAAATAGTTGAAGCATGCCTTGTACCTTTTCTTCTTCAACAAAGTCAAGCAGTACAAGTAAATAGAATCCAAGTTTCCTGGATCGAGAGCCAAGAGTCTTTCACAGGCAAACTCTGCATTGTTATAATTAAAGTTATCCAAAGAATGCAATACTATCGATCTTAGATGCTGAAAGAGAAAAGATTGATCCGGAACATTCATCTTATAGGCACCAGATACAGTTACACACCAATGTTATAATATACTACAGTCCACTATTACTTTGTGGTAGGAAAAGCTGATGCGAGTTGGTCGAGATCCGATTTGCTTTTGATATCAGTGCGTATTTGTTTTTGTTTACAAAATAAAAAAATGGAGAAGGTGAAAAGTTGAAAAACGTACAGTTTAGTTGAACAATGTTTGCTATTTATCAATGGAAACATAGTGAAACGTAGTGTGAAATTATAAATGGAGAAAACGAAAAGCTGATAGGTTTATATAGAGTCTAGTTAAATAAAATACTGGAAAACTAGTACTGTTTATTATCGTAAATGAGCACATGCTGTACACTTTTGAACGAGAAGGTGAGAGAAGTCGAAAATGCTTACAGAAGTTTACTTAAAAAAAACGCCAATAGTGTTTTAATATCATAATTGAACACATACTATACACTTTTACCGATCGAACAGATACTGGTTATTATTTGCAATTATAAGAGCTTTTTTCCTTTCTTCCTCCTCCTCTCCTTCTTCCTTTTCTTGGAATACTAAGAGTATTATGTAGCTCTCTATTAATTCTGCTTCTTAGGTTTTATCGAGAATGAATGATTGCCTGAACCATCATTACTATAAGCCATCATCATCTTCTCTCCGTTGATTGCCTTCTTTTTGCTTCCACTGACAATTCTACCGTTGCTATTCAGGAATATCAGCTTTGGTGTGGTTTCTCCAGTAGGTAAGAAATCTTGGGTTTTGTTACCTTGGGAGGAAGCTGGCGATTGGGTAATGTTGCTGCTTGATGTGTTTGCAGATTGTATCAATTGAGAGACTCTTTCTCTCTCTCTTTCACCACTTTCTCTAGTTCCAGTACTATCTCTAATACTTGGCCCAGAAAGGTCTCTGGAGTCTCTAAGCATAGACCCATTGCCTGATTTAGGTGAAAGTAAACCTGAAGCTAACAAGTATGGAGAGGCAAATCCTCCTTGATTGGAAAATTGTGGTGTAGTTGGAGTCTTGGACATGGAGCTAGATGATGGTTGTCTAGATGGATTGGTGTCAAGACTTAGCGAGGGCTGACCACCACCTATTGAGGAGCCTGCACCGCCAGTTCCTCTACGATTTAAAGATGGGAGTCTTCCTATTTGGTCTGTGTTAATAACAGGAGAGTTTTCCTCTGAGGTGAAATCACTATCAACTAAATATTGCTGTTTAGGATCTTGCGTCAGGGATAGGTGTTGTTGTTCTTGGGTATAATCATAGCCACCTTCTCTAAAATAACCTTGTGCTCTTAACTCTTCATCTTTCAATTTTGTTTCCTCTCTTGCCTTTGCAAGTAGTTCTTGGGCCCTACCTAAGGTAACAGTGGGGGTAGAACAACTACTCACAACTGGAACAGTATCATCAATATCAATGGTTGCAGTCATCAAAGCTTTAAGCCAACCTCTCATATCTTCTTGACTTTCTACTGCAAAATAATGGGTCTTTGGTTGGGTAAATGTCAATCCTTTTTTGAATCCTGGAGCAGGTGGTACTATCTTGAAGCAGTATCTACCAAATCCAGTAGATGATGCATACATTGCAACATATTTATCATTAGAATTAGTTGCATCATCAGTATTAATAGGAATAACTTTGTGAGCGGTTATATCAATCAAACCTCTTTCCTTCTTGTCTTTCAAAGAGGTAAAATACAGCAATCTAGTTCCATGAAGGGTAAAATATCTCGATCTCCATCCAATGTTGCTACCAGATTTTTTTGACATCCATCCACTATATGTAGCCTGCTTGATGGCATCATCTGGCGTAATATGTCTTATACCTTCCTGGAAAGCTGAAGTCTTCAGCTTTTTCAGCGAAGTTATATTTTTGAAATTCTGAGTGGATGTAGTACGAAGTGTTTTCAATCTTGATATAGCTGTAGAATCGGAAGCCGAACGCTTTTCATCGTCAAGAGCTGCCAAAGGAGGAGCAGGAGCAGAGCCTGGAGCAGCTAACTTTTTATCCGAATTCTTTTGTCCAAGGCCACGGTATGAAACTGATTTCAGTTTCTTAGGAGATAAAGTAGCCTTGTCTATATCAATTGCTTCTACTGGGGAAAGATCTGAGTTCTTGGTTGAGCGACCAGCTGGTGTTTCAGGATTGATGTTGGCTGGTGATATTAATGCATTGCTAGTTATGTTTTTGGATTTGAAGTAATCACCGGATTCTATATCACGGGGTGCACTTCCGAAAAAGGATGAGTTTCTATTATTTTGTGGAGTAGATCCACCGCCATTACTTTGACCACCTTGCTTGGGAGTCTTTTCCCCGTTTAATGATAAATCTTCATTCGTAGAGAGGAACAGGAATAAAGAAGAGTGCCTTCTATGATGGGTATTACCACCTCCAGAAACTTGTGATGAGTTTCTACGATGGTGGCCAAGACCATTCGAATTCTGTGATTCCTTTCTGCCATGGCTGATAATAGAATTATCGTAAATAGAAGAAGCTGGACGACTTAATCCATTGAAATTCGAGATCCCTAATCCAGCATTTGATGCATTCGTTCTAGTCATGTACATGTGACCAGAAGTTTCCGAATCTGCATTATTGTTGTTACTCGTAGCTCCTCCAAATTTATATGTCTTGTTTAACGGACTTGGAGCGTTAGGAGGAACGGGAGCTTTCCTGGGAGACAAGAATGCCATACTTTTCCTTTTATCTGGGGTCGAAATCTCCTCGTCCTCATTATAGCTATCACTTTGTGGTGGTGGGGATGGTCTACTGGATACATTATCCATTGATTGAGATCTCTTCCTTTGGTGTTTCATGTAAACTTCGCCAGCGCGAGAGCTTGTTCTCAACATGTTATCGGAAGACGTTAATGGAGCAGAAGGCATCAACTGGGATGTGGACTTGTTCTGTTGTGATATGAAAGTGGTATTGTTCAGGTTCGACTGAGTGAGAGAATTCGACGTCGTATTGAACGAATCGGAGTAGTTGGATGTATCTTCTGGAGCGCCAGCAGACTTTGCACCGTACGGGAACGATTTCTGGGGCAGAAGGAACTTTGACGTGGATGGAGATGCTTCATCATCCAAGACCGAATCTGCACCAGAAGCAGCAGCTCCTGGTCTTCCTGGAGTTTGGCCCGGTGTCCTTACTTCGGCACCTCCCGATATGCCCTTCTTCAACTTTTCAATCTCTTTGTAGATCTCAAACCTCGTTCCAAAAGAATCTATGTCTAGTTCCTTTAAGTGTGCCAAATCCAACTCAAATAAGATGGTTCCGGTGATCTTGTGTCTGGCAAACTTCCCTGCGATGTTCAAATCGAAGCCCAATATCATGGCAAAGTACGTGGATACTTGTTGCGGTGTCCAGTTCAAGGCATCTAGTGGGTCCAAATCAGTTAAAGATTGCGTCGAAAGACGATTCCCGTTTGCTGAGCTATTCTGGCTAGGAAGATTCTCTACAGTTCCATTAGGAGTGCCGGCGTTAGAACCCTTGTTCGAGCCCTTATTGGAGCTCTTGTTGGAAGCTCCGTTGGAAAAAGAGCCATTCTTGGGGGGGATTACCGGTATTATGCCTTTGCCAGGCTGTTTGGGGCTATTCTGCAACTCTTGGAGCGCCTTATCGATATCGGTCATGCCACCAGATGATTTTCTGATGGCGCCGTTACTACTGCTGTTGTTGTTACTGAAACCACTGGTGCCAGAGCCCTTGTCTACGGTGAGCCCATTCATCTCGTCAACAAGCTTGCTGACATTCGTCTGGCTGTTGGAGTTTGGCGGTGTTGCAACCCTTCTGGACCTCAGCCTGAGCAACGTATCCGGATTTTTGGGCGTATGAAGCAACTGCGTGAACGTCTTGGGGTATAACCCAACGTCATTAGTCAAGAGGTTCCGCCCCATGTACCATCCATCGTTGTACTCGCTATCATCTGCGAGGACCTCCACCTTGTCACCGATTTTGAGGTTTAATTCGTCCCCCAACCTGGAGTTAAACTGCTTCACACAGAGATATATCGACCCGGAGATCTGTTCGCTCATGATATACTGTGATTGTGTGTTAAGAAGCTAGTGTTGTTAAGGATTAGCTTCCTTAAGTTTTTCTTATTTTTTTTTTTGTGAGGCAATCGCGTTTATCTTTTTTTTTTTTTTTTTTTTTTTTTTTCAGTGTTCTTTTGGTGCAGTCCAGTGTGGTTGTATAGCGTACTGAGATGGGGAAGAGTAGAGGAGAGAGCTGGACAGGAGAGAAGAGAGGGAGAAAATAAGAAGAGAAAAGAAAAGTGGTTTTCGAATTAGGTAATGCTACGCCGAAACGCGGGAAATAGGCGCTGTCCAGATAGTTTGAGCTCTTGTATGGAGGAAGAGAGTGTGTGTGTGAGGTGTCTAGCAAACCGTTTTGGCAGTGCAATTTGAACAGAAAATAACCGAAAAATAGCAAAAAAAAAAAAAAAGAAAGGAAAATTTTGTTTCTCTTCTGGACTAAATCTGGAATGTCGTGCACGGGCAAATACATGATACATGGGATTGTAAGGGAAAGGTATGGTTAGGTGGTGGGTAGGTGGGAGAGCAGCAGAAAGTTGTTTTTGTTATTGTTTGAGGACTGGATATGGGTCAGAAGCAGCGATACCACGCAGAGTTCACCTTACCATGCTCTAAAGAGTGCAATGTGTAGTGTGTAGGGTGTATAGTGCTGTGGTTGTCCTGGGTATGTTGATGGAATAGAATTTACGTCCGTATGCAGGTCAGCGGCCTACCTGTCATGTACAGATATGTAGCATACAGAGCATACAATAGCGTTGTGTTACTTAAGCTTTGCGCATACAGAGCACCATTAACTTTTCAAGAGGACACGATTATCAAACTGTGATATTGCTTACATTTCTTTTTACAAGATTGCAAGCTGCGTGACATTGCTAGGTTTTTCTTTCCCCAGAGGACACGATAATCTGTTCTTGATGCTTGCCAACCTTTCATTTTGAGCACGATTATCTGATACTTGCTGTACCCTTGTGGCTTAAATCTTTAGTAGAATTCACCTTGCAATAGAATGCGAAAGCTAATCTCGTCAGCGCGCGCAGCGTGATGCGAATTTGGAGCTGGGTGGGGTTGGGCACGGTATCATATTCTCTTGTTGATGGACACTCCTCTTGGTAGGTCTCTTCTTAGTGAATTTCTTCTTAGTGGATCAGCTCTTGCCGAAGTCTTTTCGTGGTTCTCGTTCTCGTTCCCTTCTACCTCTGTCCTGTCCTACTGACTGCAGCAGTGCAGGCTACGCCAGGTCTGCGTCAGGCTTCTTTGTTTCTTTTTTATTTTTTTAAACTCTTTTTTCTCTGCCTAGGGCTAACGGTTTTATGCACCGCATTTAGAAGGATCCGTCCTTCAGTAGAGACCTGGGGGTGCTGGGCTCTGTAGAGTAGGCAGTCTAGGCTGCTGAAATGTGGGATGTTGAGACAACCGTAGAGGTAGTAGTGTCTCTGTTCGTTTGATTTAGTTGAAGCAGCTTCCTTTCTGTTTCTGTTTCTGTTCCTGTTCCGGTTCCAGTCGTCTTTTTTCGCTTTCGCTAGTACATCACAACACCTTATCTTCCTAGCACACACCTTACACCCTTTACAGACTATTCTTTTTTCTCTTGTTACTGTTTTTTAGGGGATTGTGCCCTAAAGTTTCCAGATTTCCAGTTTATTAATTTTCTAGGTCTTATAATCATTATCGTGTTATTTCTAGGCAGTGTTCTATACTATTTTCAGTCATATTCGTGAGATATTCACTAGCGTCTTTGGTTAAGCCATTTCTGCGAGGTAAGCTGAAAGGCAAGCAAATCAGCAAATCAGCAAATTTAATTCAATTCACTAGAACCCTTTGGTTGAGTCCTTTTCTACAAATTAAACTGAAAGGCAAGAAAATCAACCAATTTATTCTTACCCCGTGAGATATACACCACAGTCTTTTGGTTAAGTCCCATAGTTTGTGAGAAGCTCAATACAGCATTTACCCTTTCTACAAGATAAGCTGACACCAGAGCCAATCAGCTAGTCACCCAATCCATTCATAACTCGTAATTCACTTGACATAATGCCTCCTGCTAACTCCTCGGACGACGAAACAATTGACAGCCCATTAAACCACATCAACCTACTCTCCGAAGTGATCTTGAGGTCAGAAGCCAGAAGTATCCGAAATCCCAATCGGTATAGCTCTGTTTATGGGTCGCAGTTGTACGACATAAACACTAACCCATTGCCTTCACAGATAAGAAACATCTACGACTTGGAAAGTGATGCAAGCGAAGACGAATACATAGACAATGACATCGATATAGATGATGATATATCTGATTCAGATATCAACTTTATCGACGATGAGTTGGAGGAACTGGATCCAGAGCTAAGTAGTAACTTGAGATCTGACATTCAGTCCAATGAGCACCTTTTGCTTTCACTGGCTAGATTCAATCCTACAAATACAAATACCCTTATACCTGATTCGGGGCTACCACTAAGAAGGAGAAACGCTCTTAGGAACCGACCGGGCACTTCCAGAATGATACGGTTACCGCCACCCCCTCCTGCTGCTTCATACCCTGTAGTTGCTGGTGGTGCTGGCGCTGCCCCTTCTCCGTCTGATCTAACGGTCTCTAACTCTGGAGCTAGAGATGCTTACAATGCGAGGTTTGGGACGACAGCCACCACCCGTAGTCTAACCCTGCCACAGCTGCACTACCAGGGTCGCGCAGCTTTCCAGCACCAATTCAATCCTACTTCTTCCTTAAGCGGACGCTTCCATTCTAAGTTGTCCAATTTCACTGAGGTGAGACATTACATGAAATTAATGAAATCAAACATCAAAGACCTTCGAGGAGAAAAGCTAGGAATTTCACCACTATTCTCGCAGAAATCTCACAAACATAGTGATTATCCGATAGGCAGTCTAAATATTGGAACAATGGATGACATTCTAGATAAGGTCAAAGATAAAAGAAGTAGAGATGCGGTTTCAATGTCTTCTCCGGCTAAGTCGACCAAAATTTTTGACTCTCTCTCGAATCCACTAACTAGCGGCAATCGAAAGAGAAAGTTAACAGAAGGTGCCCCTAATACTAATAAAAAACGGCAAAAAGTTAATTCAGAATCCGATTCCCTTACTCTTGATATTCCTTCTCCAGCAATAGAGTACGGAACGAAAGTAAATATTAATGAGTTACCATTCAACGATCTCCAAAATATAGTCTCTGGGAAAATGTTCTCGTCTCACTTTACAAGAGGTTGCCAATATTCGCTATATGGGAACCGTGATGCTGAAAACAGAATGCTGTTATCTTTGACTGATGTTAACTATGAGACGGGAGAGGTATTTGGACATTTTGATGCCAAATCTATTGACTTTATCTTCAAGTTCTTTATCGGTGGGCCATCATCCAGGAATGCTGGACTTTGGCTCAGAATCACTCAATTCAAGAAGTTATTCAAGAAATATAAAGAATTTCTTGATGATTCCGATATCAGAATTCCAATAACTGGAGAGATGATAAATTTCCAATCTAACGATTTAAGATTTCTAAGCCGAATTAGAGAAAAAACAGATGAAAGGGCTACAGGTAGCTCTTCTGGCAGAAATGTAGTCAAATCAGAAGCTCAGCAAAGAGCTGCCATGTCGAGTAGAACGATGATTCAAATAGCAGAATGGTCCAAAATAGAGCCCTTCAACCAGCTTCACCGTGCCTATTTGCACAAAGATGCATCCAAGGTGTACAAACTACTAAAAGAGCACCTTAAAGAAGTTTCAAGGAAGACAGATGATAAGAACTTTCTGAATGATACAGCAGAATATATGCTTTTACACCAGAATAGAATGGAATTACTAAATATGGCTCGTACCATTAACTATGAGTACAATACATGCAAGATCAACAAAAAGGATGAGGCAGTACCAGAGCAGCCTCTGGAGCTGCAACTTCAACTGCAGCAGCTGCACCCAAATCAACTGACGAAAATACCTCAGAAGAGCCCCGATTCAGAAAAAGAAATGGAAAACAAAAATTTGGATAGGAAGTATCCTGATCTCTGCAGCAAAAGCTGTTTAAATGAAAATACGGCTTTACGCTTGGCAAATTATATAACTTGTGAGGATAATTGTTTGCTTAATATTCATTTGAATTACATATTGTTCACAGTGACTGTTGATATTAAAAGCCTACTTGACAAGCTCCTTCAAGAAATCATTTATAAAGCTTCAGTCAAGGACCATTACTTAAAGTTTGGGATTCCGAGTTTGGGCCCCTTGAGAGATTCTCAAAAGGCAGTACTTGTCTGCTCACTTTGCAGAAAAACTGGAAAGATTTCTGTTCATAATACAAGACCCTTTCTCGAATATACCAACATTTACTATTTGGGGCTGCCTGGCAGTAGCAGATCGAGTTATTTCCCAACTTACTTCAGCAGTTCGTTTTCCTCTGATATCTTTGAGCATGTTTTCTCAGGGATCAATCTAGGAACCAACTCTTCCGATGAAGATGTCGATTTCTATGGTGGTCTCGGGATTAAAAGAGTATCAAAGAGATCATTTTTCAAGGATCCATACCTCCAGAAAAATAAAGAAACTACTTTAACTGGTGAGTTGGTCAAAAGTATTGGGTCAACTTATAAAATGGCCTAAGTCTCCATCAAGGACAAAAATACTCAGGATAAGTATTATAAAATCTTCCTGGTTTGCATGATTTCTACGTGTAGCTTATTTATATACAATTAGTTATCTAGTATGTTTTACTACACTCAAGTTGTTTCGGCTTTGAAATACAAGTCATAAAATTTTTATTGCATTTATTACTATTTACATGTTTGCAGTTTGTTGATTTTCTACCATTTACCCCAACCTCCAAAGCCTTCTCTTCTATCCTTCTTTTTTTTGTTAAAAAAATCACTCCTACACTCCTTGTAAGCGTCAAAAAAGTCCTGGCACACCAATTTGTCCTCTTGGTTACGCAATACACAATTTATAGATGCCTGTCTACTCTCCTCGCAAGGGTCATAAAACTTAGAAGGTTCTTTCATCGCCCAACGATACTTATGACGGTGGTTTTCTGGGTTATCAGGATAAAACTTGTAATTCTCCACTCCTCCCTTGGTGAAATCAACTTCAGACTTTTCCTTCACAACTTCGTCAGTTGGAGAGATGGGCTTTAATTTGCGGAGAAGTTTTCCTTCGGTGATCGAAGAATCTGTATTGGAACTGGCGTCACCGCTGCTCTTGTCCCTGGTATCAGGCAATTTTTTCGGGGGTTCTTCAGACATTTGTGATACTCAACAGAAAACGTCAACAAACAAAATTTCAAAGAAGAGCTGTCTAAAGAGAAAGAGGATGAAACCTTCCTCAAGCATACCCAACCAGTGGTATAGTCATTGACATCCATATTCGGTCACGTTATCATAGACACGTTATTGATCGCACGTGCACGTTTCTATGTGCACACCCGAGATGGAGATGAGTTTACTATGGTGAAAATGTCATCTTAGTCAAGAATGGATCAAGAGTCAATAGGAAGAGGCATATATATATATATATATAGGACTCCTTGTGGTGCTGAAGTTCATAGTAGTATATCCATTCAGATCTTCAAATTATAATTTGAGGAAAATTTTCCGTACTCTTTGTAGTTCTTCACATTTTGCATACTATGGGATCTCCAATTGAATATCTTGATGGCTCAGACTCCAGACTATGTCTGAGGTGTGCAACCGAGAAAGGAGTATTAATAACAAGAAAGGAAGTGTTTTGCAAGGCTTGTTTCATCAGATTCATAAGAGGGAAGCAGAGGAAACAAATGCAGGATGAAAAGTACAAGGTAAAGTATGGAAAAGCAAAGGAACTTGCAGCCTTAAATCCTACCAAGATTTTACTTGCACTCTCCATGGGGATTTCTTCGTTGGTTTTGTTTGACGTTATTGCTTCTTTATTACAAGAGCAAATGGAAATGCACAAGGGGAACACAGGGTTTGAGTTGGTAGTCCTTAATATTGATGAATACGAGCTAACTAGCCTAAACAATCTGATCCAAGCTGTTATTCCAAAGTTAAAGTCATTTTTCAGCTACGTAGATATTTCTTTCAAGGTTTTAAACATAAATTCTTATATATTGGATGAAACTCTAATTAAAAGGATAAGATTGTATCCAGATTTCCATGCTACTATGACAGACCTGGATAAGAATGTATCTTCAGGCTTAAAAGACTTACTATTGAGTTGCCCCAATAAGTCATCTGCTGAAGATTTGTTGACCATAGTCTTTGACGAATTAATACTTCGTACTGCCTATGTAGAGAATTGCAGTACTGTAGTATATGGTCATAATATGACTAGAATTGCAAATGAGATCATTGCGTTGACGGTGAAAGGAAGAGGATCTTCCATTCATGAAAAGGTATTGGATCATGTAGTTCATTACCAGGATAAAAGCATACAAATAGTTTACCCTTTAAAAGATGTATTGAGAGCTGAAGTCGAAGCATACTGCAATTTGATAGGACTTTCCGACTTAAAGTTGGAATCAACTAAACCTAAAGCAACTATTAATAGAAACATGACCATTAGGGACTTGACCACAAATTATTTTAACCAATTGGACGCTACTGGATATGCTTCAACTGCATCTTCAGTTGTTAAGACTGGAGAGAAACTTGGCCCACCGAAGAATTTTGAAAGCTCAGGTAGCCAATCTATAACCCAGTGTCAAGTTTGTGGTATTGATATTCATCAAAATCCTCAAAATTGGCTTAAAAGGATTACAGTAAATGAGCTGGCGCCTCTTGTTACTGAAGAAGATGAAGAATATCTCAAGCTATACAATGAAAGTAAGTCTGCTATGGCTTCACTTGGGGAAACGGAAGAATCTGAAGCAATTACAAATCCTTTGGGAATTTGCTACGGTTGCATTGTTACTTTGAGTAGCATTAAGGCAGAAGATGGGTTTTTATGGCCAATAAGGAATCTGGCACAAGAAAAGGAGGATATATTGAATGAGTATATACTTACTGAAGATGAAGAAGAATAAATAGAGTGAATAAAAGCTTAAGCTAATCAACAGATGTAAGTGGAGGATTTCTCTTTTAAATCCCCCTTATCAGGTTAACCCTTTGACAACACGGGTGCAGCAGGCTTACATATGCATGGAACGATACAGTCTACAAAACGTTCGGTCTTTTCCTATTGTTACGAGGCTGATGACTTACATTGTGAACACTTTTTGAAAAATTGTATTTACTTTTGTTTATTATTCTCTTCCCTTAGTTCTGTAGTTATACTAGATATTTATGCAATACTTATGAAGATTTTCCCCAGAATTTCTTCATACTTCTGATATTGACCTTAATTAAGTCCTTTGTCTTCATCGAGAAGATATCATCAATTTCTTCTAAAGTCTTGTCCTTAGTTTCTGGCATACAGAGAATTTGGTAGAAGAAACCCAAGAAAGCAATACCACCATAGAATCCTAATGTTAAACCAGTGTAAGTCATAGCTTCTTGCATACCTGTGAAGTTATAAGTGACTGTGAAAGACCATAAATATAAGAAAGTAGAACAGACGGTCATACCAATGGATCTAGTTCTCAAATCGAAAGATTCTGATGGTAAAACCCATGTCAAACAAGCGTAGGAACCGAAGAAACCCATATATAAGATAATACCGGTCAAGTAGACTCCTTCTGCAGCTTGTAAGTTCTTTTCAATATTAATTAAGTAACCACCACCAACTAAACATAAACCAACGAAGAAACCAACAATATTCAAACCCCAAACTCTTCTTCCGAATCTATCCATGAAGAGAATAGCTGGAATGGTACCGATCAATAAGGAACCACCCCCTACTAATGACATGAAAACAGAGTTCTTCGTATCGAAACCAATATTAGCCATCAATGTAGACATATAGTACATGACGGCATTCACACCTGTCAATTGACCTAAGGTAACCATAATAACTGAGTATACCAATGCTCTTCTGTTTCTTGGATTCAAGAATAAGTCTAACCATAATTGAACCTTGCTTTCGTTTCTGTTAGCCTCTTGTTCCTGGAATGCAGCCTGTCTCATCTCTAAGAATTCTAACTTATTCTTTTCATCACTAATATCTCTCAATCTCTTCCAAACATTGTAAGCTTCACCAATCTTACCTTTATGGACCAAATAACGAGGAGATTCTGGTAAAAAGAACATACCGACGAATAAGATGGTGGAAAAGACCAATGAAGATCCTAACATGAATCTCCATCCATGAGGAACATCGTAGAAGATAGCGGAAACAGCGTAACCCAAGACTTCCCCTAAAGCGATATTGAATTGATACATGGAAACTAAGTTACCTCTGACATTAGCTGGAACGGATTCTGCGACGTAGATACCGACACATCCACCTTCAATACCCACACCAATACCTAAAATAAACCTACCAGCGTACATAATTTCAGTGTTAACTGCACCAGCACACAAAGCAGCACCAATAGTATAGAAAACACAGGAAATGATAATAGACAGCTTTCTTCCAAAGTACTCATTCAATGGTGTCATTAACATGGAACCAGCCATAGCACCAAGAGGCATAAGAGAACTAACTAATGAGGATTCTCTGGAAGTTAAGTGAAGAGCATCAGGTAAAAACACACCTGCACCAGAAATTAAAGACTGATCAATACCGGAAAGTAAACCAGCTGTACAGGCAAAAGCACCTAAGAACCAGACCATATGTTTCTTGTCTTTGAAGTCAAGTTCGAACTCCAAACTTAAAAGTTTTTCCTTGAAGGTTCTGTTGACCTTACAAGCTGCAGCTTCCTGCTCAATAATAGCATACTCCTTAGCGAAGTCGAAGTTTCTACCAACTTCAGCGGTATCGATTTTGTCGTAGTTATCTACCTTAACAGATCTAGCAGAGCTAGATGACTCTAAGTCCTTTTCAAAAATACTCATATTCCGAGAAAAGTGTAAGAGGATTCTTTTCGTTTAGTGAGTTGGATCGAAAGTCTTGATCCAAACCACTCAGGGAGAGAGGGAGAATGTGCTATTTATATACGTAGCGACAGGTTGATAGGTTTGTAATCTTCCACCTAGTCACTACGCATGTCAGACGCAAGCTGCAACTCCAGAAACAGACAGTGGGGAAGTGCATTGAAAAAGAAAAAAAAGTCAAAAAGCCAAAAAAATAAAACCTGGAGGTGCATGTGCGGTTAGGTACCAAAGTGACCAACAGAAAGCACCTGACATACGTATATGTTTTGTTTGAAAGGTAAGATGACATTATCATAACCAAACAAGTCCTACATTGCATGCATGTCATCATCTCTTCCCCCAATATAAGAAAAAATAAAGTTATTTTCTATAGAGTTTGCGAAACCGGATTATTCATGCATGGTTATTTCGAATTATTTGGTGAAGACCCGGAAAAACAAGAAAATCCCCCGCCCTCCAAGCCAAAAATATGGACCACCTACAGCAATTACGTCAATTTAGGTTTCTGTTCTTCGCGTGTATCATGCAATAATGTGTTGTCTATTGTTGTTGGGAAAATAGTAGCTGGGTCGGATACCTTAAATTTATCCAGCCCAGGAACCCATTTTCATTTAGAGGGAAATAGTGAAAATAGTAAACAAAAAAGTAATACTTTAAATACTAGAAAATTTCTTATTGAATTCTTGCTTAAGGTGGACTTTCAAAGACGAGAACTTGTTGTCAAAGTTTCTTCCACAATACAGACATATTAAAGGAGACTTCAAAATGTCCTCCAATCTATTTGTTTCTTTTTTTTTGGTTTCGGGAGAGTGAGGAGATTTTCCAGCAATTAGGTGTGAGAAAGGTGCATAGATATGGTGAGGCTTATTTTCCGGCGCTTGGGGGATTGTCTCGGGCGGCTCGTCAGCCTTTCGTTCCAAGTCGTCGCTTTCACTAGCGCTTAATCCAGATTCTATGTCTGTATCAGCTTCGGACTTTAGCATTGCTTCCTTTTCCTTTTCCTCTTCCTCTTCCTCTGAGTTTTGTCTCGGGTAAGGACATAGTTTTTCAAAGTCTACAAAGAAATCTGTATTAAACGAATTGTAGTGCTTCTTGTTTTTTAGTCTAGGAGAGTGAAAATCTTTGGATATTACATGGATATGTAAATTTTTCAAACTGGGAATGGAATGTACTCCCACCTTTAAAAAAGTGTTAATGAAGTTCTCCCCATCTAATTTGGCAAAAGCATCATGTTTATTTAAGTTTTGCCTTAAAATTTCTTTTGTCAATTTTACGTAATTTTCTACTTCCCGGTAAAATATTTCATTTTCTTTGAAGGCATAAAGTGGATGCTCATGCGTATGCAATTTAGGCAAGATTAGATAGTGGAAGGTTGATTTGGGGTAAAGGTCCCTGATAATTACTACGTCTTCGTTTGACCATAGTACCTGGTCTTTATGCCTTTCCGGATTATCTAAATATGTCTGAAGCGCATCCCGGAAGCTCATTTTTATTTTCGAGTGGGCAAGAGAAGGAGTCTGTATCACTTTTTTCTTGGATTCAGGCTTAGTTAAAGCAGTCAAATCTATCAATTCTGACAAAAAGAAAAACGCAAAAAAAAAAAATCAATAAAAAAAATGGATGTGCTTGCGCAGAGAGTGCAAGAGATTTACGAGCTTTTCTCCTCAAAATGGAAAAACAAGCGAGCTAAATCTCCATTTCTTTATGCCTGGAATCATCAGCCTGTAATAGTTTAAGTCAAAATTCTGGGCATCGGTGAGGCTACTATTTGGAGATTTAACTTATAGCTTATATTCTTTCTGCCCCAACTCAGTAGGATTTTAATTTGTTGAATCGAAGAAAATAAAAGTGGGAGCAAATCAAAGGTGGACTGAAAGAGTGGGGGATGCAGATGCTGCATTTCAAAAGGGAAGAAATGTGATGTACTCCGGATCTGAGCCAACATTGGGGAAGTGCAGATTGATACGCATCTTCAAGCTATAGAAGATCCTTGAGATAACTTTCCCCTAAAGTTTGCCCTGGGAATCAGAATTGACAGGTTTGTCATAGTTAAGCCCATCTAGCGTCCATCCACCACCCATAAAGAATTGACAGAGTGGAGTAGTACCGGGAAATGCTTGTGCAGGTCATGTGACTGAGAAAGTGGAAAAACAGAATTACTGCGCTTCGAAGTTCAAGCTGGTACATTTACTACGCACCACCCACGAAAGCGGTAACTACAAGAGAGGCTTGGTGTGGAAAACAGAGGAAGGATCATGGCCAGTTTGACGTGGATTTTCGTAAGTAACCTGATTATTTCAAGGTGTTTCCTGCAAATCCCTCTTCTGCGCAATAGATGTACAATGCTACATTACAGTAACTCCATGCATGATTTCTAAAGGTCGTGAAGGAACAGTAGGTTTTCACTGGCGCAGCACACCACCTCCCTTCCGACGGAAACATATACGTAGGAACTACGTACTATGAAATGCGTCAACAATAGATTAGCTACGTAGGCGAGCATCGGACGCGCTGGATAAGCAATTTCAACTGAGATTCCGATTCCGATTAAGGTGTATTGTGTACCCAGCACTATTTCCAGGCAAAGTACCGAAATTTAATTATAAATCGGGCTACCTTTCAAAGAGGAATGACCATCGCCCAAATCATTTAACAAGGTTTAACATCTTAAACTGGTGGCACTTTATCCTATTAGGTTTGGCTAACTACCAGAGATACTAGAGACGGGGCTCGTGACTAGAGACATACCTCCCCCAGATTTCACATTTGCAGTGCCTGGCTCGGTGCACGACCATTTCCTATTGGCGACGGCAAGCAAACATACCAATCTTTTTCCTTTAGTTTGTGCGTTTTGTCGTTTATGTCATGCTTTCTGAGCGACTGCGTGCAGGAATGCTTCCGTATACAGTCACCATAGAATAATATTGTCTTTGTGATTGGTTTTGGCTGTCCGCACTCAGAATTTTCACGGTTTTTCTGGGGAAACCAGAACGGCCCTTAGGAAAAAGAAAAAGAAAGCAAAAAAATATTAGAGCTATACGATAGTACTTCGCTACGATAATACGAACAGAACGTAACACAACAAGAAATAAAATAAAAGTATACACTTACCATTGTCTTAATTTGTAAGTATCAGATCTGGAACTGAGCCGATGGCCATCTTCTTCTTCTGCTAGAGCCAGTTTCAATAATTTGAATTGTACCGACATTCCGAAAAAAAAAATAAAAATAAAAAAGAGCACAGAAAAAATCTTCCCCCGCCTTTTTCTCATTTCGACTTTCAGATTTGTTTCTAATCCTTTTCTTCTGTAGATTGGAACAAGTGCAGAAGAGAAAGCGTTTACCAAGTGTGAAAAGTAACGAGAAAAAGTGTGTATACGAATATCCGGTCCGAATACTAAGCATCTGCGGTTCTATTAACACAAGTCCTCAAGACACAGCTTGAGCAGAACCGAAGGGAATCTGCCATTAAACTTTAGATTCTCGGTCTTTTTTTTTTTCGTTATTGTTTTAATTTGTTGAGAAAGGAGAAGCTAATTACAGGACCTAAAGCAGAATTCATAGGCCAATCCTGACTCTCTTCGAAACCCTAGAAACCCCCTTACTAACATCCCACCCTCAAGCTACCCAAACTACTTTTACAATTCGTCTTTTTCCACCAGCTTACTAAAGTATCTGCAGTTGGAGATACACATACTATTTATCGCCAGCTAAGAATCCTCTATATAAGGCACATTACCCCATATTTTATCAACAATTGGCAAAACTCCGTACACCCACCCAAACCTAAAAAGTAAAGGTAAAAAAGCGAGCCAAAAAAAGCCAAAAACCAAAAACCAAAAACTTGAGCCACGCGATAGTCAGCCATTGAAAGCAACGCTGAACTAGTACAAAGTGTTGTAGAGAGTGTATTTATTTTCATCTAAGGGAAGAGCATGTTATTGCAAGTTCAACAGTTACATCAGACTAATATGGAATTTGGAATCAAGAGCGAACCTATAGACCATCAGAGAAATGATAATCTGGGGCCTGGGGACCATGTGGTTGGCGCAGCAAGCAACTCTTTGGGGTCGACCACCACTTCTACGAACTCGGAAAGTGGAACTACATCGGGGGGGAGTCCCAACGGAGGTGGTAGCGGCAAGAAGAAGAAGAATATTCCCGTAGAGTTGACAGCTTTCGGGACCACGCCCTCGGGGAAGCCGAGGTTGTTTGTGTGCCAGGTTTGTACCCGAGCGTTTGCAAGGTTGGAGCACCTTAGACGTCATGAGCGTTCACACACAAAAGAAAAGCCATTCTGCTGTGGGGTGTGTCAGCGGAAATTCTCCAGGAGAGACTTGTTGCTACGCCACGCTCAGAAGTTGCACGCTGGATGTGCAGACGCTATAACGAGGCTCCGGAGAAAGTCCATGAAGCGTAGTGGGTCTCAGTCTCACGATTTGGACATGGATGGCATGGATATGGATATGGAAGATGATATGGATGAAGGCAGAACGCCAGAAGACATGAAGAGTCCAAATGGTGGCAGAAGAGCCCCTTCTGGGCCAATGGACTCGGTTCAATTCAATTTGAATTTGTTCAACCAGAAGAAGTATCAGCAAGTCGGTGGTGCGCCCCCTTCTACTCCAAATTCTAAATCTACCAGAAGTGGATCAATCAAGGACGCTACTGCTTCGCTCCAGAGACAAATGTTCGATAGAAAGAAATTGGTCAAAAACCGTGGTGCTTCATTCTCTGCCCAATCTGGAGCAAACTATTCCATTGGGCTATCTGAATTCAATGAATTGTACCCAGGTGCTGACAACGTGGAGTTCTCTACGCCTCAGATGCTTCCTTCCTCAAATCATGATGAGAGTTGGTTGAATAATTTGTCGACAATTCCCGGTATGACTGGGGATAGTACCTCAAATTCTACTCCTATGCAAGCTAGCAATTCTATTCGTAATGAAAAGCACAATTCCATAACGTCTCTTTCATTGGGCGATGAATTACCTCCAAATGTTTCACACCACGGATCGTTTTCCGTTCCAATGTCTGGAAATCACGATAGAAGCGACAGTCTCAGCAGTGTTCACTCATTCCCCACTTTTGATATGATGGGAATGTATATGGGTCCTGACAAACTGTTGCAAAATAAAATGCAACAGCAACTCCAGCAGCAACAACAGCAGCCCCTTACACAGTCAGTACAACAATCTCAACAACAAAATCCACAGAATCAAAATCACGAAGCCCCAAACAGCAATCCATTAAGATCTAATATGGGTTCTTTGCTACCAGAACACACATCTGGTGGCGACTATGGATACTCATTTTATGATATCCCGGAGAGTATGCTTGGGGCAGCAAAATTTGAGAACTTCAGGCTTCCAATGGGATTGAGCACCATTAAGCAAGAAGAAGAAGAAGAATTATTGGAACAAGGTGGAAACTACAATCAAAATACGCAACAACTACTGCAACAAAATCAATTTCAAAATCTTTTTACTGGATCTCAAGGTCAGCACACGAACGGTAATACTGGCAACAATAACACGAACAGTAGGAAAGGGTATCATAGTAACCCCAACCTTGATTTAAACTTTTTGAACGATATTGGAGAACTTACACATGAGTACGACGTCAACTCCAAGTTCATGCCCAATGGATACTCTTTCTACGGTGACAATACGTCTGTCTCATCTTCTGGAGTGGATACTAGCTCACCACAAAATTCCAGTACACCTCAAGGCGGTCAATATTTTGGTAATGGAGCACCAGAGAATTGTTTGAGTCAAAATCAGTTGTTGAATATTGAAGGTACTAAGGCTATGTCTCCACTGTCCCAGCCAAATCAGAAGAAAAGAACTTCTCATTTCAAGCCAGGCAATTACAACAAGAACAAGTTGTTTACGAATAACATGAGATATATGATCAACAAAGCATTGGGTAAATATCCAATAAGTGGAATCATGACGCCTTCTATTCCATCAAATGAGAAGTTGGAGTTCTACTTGAATAATTTTGTGAACATTTTCCTTTCCCACTTTCCTTTCATACATTGGCTGAAGTTAAATGAATATGAAGTAATGAATATGACTGCGAATGAGGAATTGACAAATGAAAGTGCCAGGGTATGTTTGCCATTGTTGATAGCGACCATCGGAGCGTTGTTGACCAACAATAAAAACGATAGTGAGCATTTGTATGAGGCTTCAAGGCGTACAATTCATATTTATTTGGAAAGTAGAAAAAATTCTGTTGATGATACGACACCTCAGCAAACTGGCTCACAGCAACAACAATCTCATGTCTCCCCAGGACTTTCTGTTGATGATTCACTTGCTAACCCAATTAATGGACACAAAGGCAGCAATGGTGCACCAACGAACGACGATAAAAAGATCCCTCAATCAGTGAACCCTCTTTGGCTTATACAATCCCTCACACTCTCAGTCATATATGGACTTTTTTCAGATAACGAAAATAACGTATATATTGTCATCAGACAATTGAACGCATTGAATTCTTTAGTTAAGACCAGTGTTAAGAGCAATAGAACAGTTTTGTTTTCTATTTACGGTGAAGACTATGAAAACTATTTGAAATGTTCTGGTGAAGCTACTGATAGTGTTGCTGGAGGGAGTCCATCAAAATCACTCTTTTCCTACGACGTACATGACGAAATTAAATTCAAGAACAATATCAACATACAATCTCAAAAGAGAATTGTGTTTATGATTTATAGATTGACCAACTTCCTTCTTATGATGTATAATGTTCCATTGACTCTCAGTATTAATGATTTAGGAACCCTTGATGCTCCAAACAAATCTGATGAATACTTATGGAATTTCAAAAGTTTCCAACATTTCCAAGAATATAAGCAACAGAATAATTCAATTTCTATTGGTGAGTTGTTAGTAGAGTCATCTAACAATAAGATAATATTCAGAGATGCTCTTTTACTGATAACGAAAAATTTCAATACCAACCAACCTGCTCCTCACTTGCCATTGTTTGAAAAACTTAAGAATTTATCACTCTTCGGTTTCATTTCAATCATTCATGGGATATTTGAGATCAAGCAGTACCAAGAAATGAGAAATGTTGACGTTTTTATACTTCTTGATAATTTAACGAAATTTGTTGGAAAAGAAAATGGAAGATACGAATCTCTTAATAAAGTTCAAGAAGATTTTGAAAAATTGGATTATGCCTTATTGGCCAGTTTCACAAAGGTTTCATCACTAGTTAACATCAAGTTAGTAAAGGAACAAAGTTGGTTAAGGAATTATGACGAGCTTTCCAAAAATTTCAATAACTTGTTGATGAATATGAATAACATTAGTGATTATGATTATTTGAGGATTGTTGATAGTTGCATGACCATCTTAAAATTGATTTTATTCAAAACAGAAGATGCTGAAGAAAGCCAGCAAAGTGGTGGTGTGGCTGGATACAATAACAACGCTGTACGCTCGAATAGCTTTCATAACTTGGTTAATGAATCATTGCTTGGTATGACGGGTACTGGTGATGGATATGGCAAAGTCCATTTAAGCAATACATCTACAGAATTCGAAAAGTTGATGAACTTGAAAGTTTTCTTTGAATTTGATAATCTGAAGGCTTCTATTCATTCTCAAATGCTTTTCCATATATTTACCATATTTTCATTGTTTTCCACCTTCATGATTAGGAAGATGCATTTTAAGAACAGTGGAAACCATATTATTAATGAATTCCAAGGGCAGATCAATGAATATGATAAGGAATTGAATCAAAGATTTGACTTTATATTAAGAGTCTTGGGCAAGATTGAATCATTCTTGAAAGATAAATATGAAAATTTAAAACTTGATAGCGATTTTGCAAGTTTATACTTGTACAGTCAGAACGGCGTCTTCACCAACACTAATTACAGTTTAGAGAAATCATTATACATTTTAAAGATTGGTGAGTTGATATTGGGATACATGTACGACACCAATATTAAGGTTTGCATTTTCCAAAAGCTTAGTGGAAGTTTATCACAATTGAGAAAGTTTATGATTGATAATGAGGCAAGAATACTTAACTGATAAAGCTATCGATTGTAATGTGTGGAACGCCATGAACGAGAAGTTGTTTAAAAAAAAAAATTAAAAAGAAAATTGGTCCTTCCATGGATGCAAAGAATATTTATAAGGAATTGTTTAAGTCTGCTTTTATTTTGAATAGTACTATACTTATTTATTTTATTTATTTTTGTTATATAGTTGTTATAATGATGTTATGATTTCAAAGTGTGTAAGTATGCATTCAACAGGTACATTAGTTGTTTGAAGACAATGGAAAGAATGGAGAGAAAATACGAATGAAAAATTAAAGTTGGCGCATCGGAACTAAAAGATTGAGCCAGGTAAACACTTCGTTACTCTCTATAAGGGTACATTTGTTAGTTAGGGAAATGAGTCAAGTGTCGAGTTTTATTACCCCTAAATTGGTACATGATGCCCAATTTTCACTATCCAGTTTCGTCGCTTTAATGTTTCTTTTATTTCACTATGCATTGATAATGAGACAACTTCTTAGAGATCCGTACATGGAAACCAAGCTTATATTGGCACATGGTTCGTTATTCGTTTTAAACCTAATTGCTACCGGATATGTCGTGTTGTATGTGATATATCCATATGTTTACAGAGAAGAGCTTCTTGAAGAGAAGAAAGCGGATAAAAAGAGCGAGTAGTACAACTACAATGTGTATAGGAAAGCAATAAATTGAAATATATGTACTACTATCTTGTTCGATCAGAAAATGAAAGTCTTCAAGTCCATTCTTCATACGTAGACTATGTTCATACTTTAACTAAACCTCTAGTCAAGTAAGGGCCGTAGAACCCTAAAGCAACAATGGAAATCAAGTTGGCTAAAGATGAAATGCCATGAGCAAATCCAAACCTTTTATTCAAGGCAACCAATTCTTCAGTTGGCTCTGCTTCAGCTCCTAATTCCTTCTGTAACTTTGTTCTTTCTTCCTTTATTCTTTGACATAACGGCAACAATACAAAATAATTCACTGCTCCGGCAATTCCTGATGCAGCTAATAAACCAATACCGAAAGGGCAAAGCTTGAAAGGAGCTGTAAGTCCCAACAAGATAGGAGTGGCAGTCTGCGCTAAAAAATACGTGGGGAAGATTTTGTTTTGCAAGTTTCCGAAGTCCTCTCTCCTCAAGTGCTTAAAAGCAATTGGCGAAAGAATAAAAGAGTGGAAAGTCGAGGCTCCAAATATTAATGAGTATATCAATACATGGTATGGAGCAGAAGTATTCAATCCTAATTTAGCAAACATTTTGTTTATGATTCAAGAGCAATCGTTAGTCATTGGATATGAATTGAAGTCGGAAATTTCATTATAGTCGCATTTTCATTCACTAACAAAAATGTGGAACAACTTTATAAAAAATGTGTTGCACATCATGCCATTTCAGTTAAGAAAAATGGAGGAGTTACAATTCATATAGTTCTACCGTTTATTTCATTAATTCTACTATCTTCATATATATTATACACACCTCCTATCATTCCTTTATATTTAAAGAGAGTCAATCATCTTAAAAATCGTAGAAATTGCATTGTGCTGAACTTTTTCATTCGATACTGACACACTCTTGGTCAACTCTTCGTAATTGTTTACTACCCAACTAAAATCACTCTGTAATCCGAGGCTTAAGTTCATTGAGCTTCCATCTTCTCCACTGTGTAAAACAATTTCAGTCAATTTTTTCAATTTCGAAGTGTGTTCATATTCTTTAGCTGCTATTTCTGCCTTCATTACGATATCTTCTTGTATTCCGCACATGGAAGCAACATTCATACCAAAAGAACCAGAAGCGGAACCTTCTTCTAGCTTGTACAAAAAGGTGATATTTCTCGATCCTGCGCTATCAGCAATAATAGCCATTCTTAATGGCATGATTTTTGGATGTGTCTTAAAGGAGAGTCCCAATGTCCCATAATGGGTTGCAAAAAACCCTAATGATTGGATGTGGGTACTTAAATGGTACAACACAGATTCTGCAATTGCATAACCATCACTTGACGAACCTCCACGTCCCAATTCATCAAGAATAACCAATGAATTTGGAGTTGCATTGTCAAGGATTTTCTTTGTCTCGGATAATTCAACAAAGAATGTTGATTTACCTTGCATAATATTGTCATTGGCACCCAATCTGGTCATGATCTTATCAATTGGAGTTAACTTGGCCAGTTCGGCAGGAACCAAACAACCAATTTGACTGAGAATTACTGCAAGACCAGTAGTTCTCATCAAGGTCGATTTTCCGGCTGCATTTGCACCAGTTAATAACCCAATTGAAGCAGATCCTCCTCCTAACTTGACATCATTAGGAACAAAGTTATCACCAACAAAACATGGGTGCCTCAATTCCTTAAAGTCAAGCGATGCATTTCCAGCTTCTTGTTGATCAAATTCTGGCCTACATGAAGGGTAGCCAATAGATTCCGATGTTCTTGTAAGTGCGACCAAGCAATCTAATTGGGCTAGTTTCTTGATGGTACTGATCCAAACGTCATAGTTTTTGTCAAATTTCTCGTACATCCTGAATCTCAAACCTTCGCATAACATCTTGTGTAGTTCTCTTTGTTCCATCAAGGATCTTACCAATTTCTTGACTTCTGGTGACCAAAACCTCTTAACCTTTGAGGTTGATCCCATTTGCTGCCAATCTTTAGGAATATTCTTAACTTTTGTTGGCATTTCAATCAAGAAGATTTCTTTACCTGAATCTCTAAAGCAAATTTCGTGTGACTTATATTCCTTCTTGTATTGTTTCAAGTATTCACCCAATTTTTTCTCCAAGTTGTTCATTTTTGCTTGTGAATCATCGAACTCAGCATCAATTCCACTTTCTGGTACTATAATATCATTCAATGCATTATCTCTACAGAATGCATCGGACCAATCATTGATACATTCAGATAAGTCTCTTGGGAAACGATCAATATAAGTCTCCAAAACTCCTGCACCCTTCAAATCGAATACTTTTGCTGTCAAGATTAATTTCTCAATTCTTTCAAAACCTTCTACCACTTTCAAGAAGTCTTTGAATCTTAAAGTCTTCCCATGTACTCTAGCAATCAATCTTTCCAAATCTGGTAAATCACCCAAGCCTCTTTCCAAGACGTCTCTAAATTCACCATTATTCATCAAAAATTCTACTGAGTCGTACCTAGAATTAATGTGTTCCACTTGGTATAAAGGATTTAAAATCCATGTCTTCAACATTCTCTTCCCAAATGGTGTAATAGCACGATTCATTAGCTTAAACAATGTACCTTTGTCAGTTCCATCAAAAGAATTGTTCAAGATTTCTAAGTTTGACAAGGTTATTCCATCAAGAAGCAAATTTGTAGTACTTGTTGTCTTTTGCTCGTCATATTGATGAATGTTACCTAAAGTCATTATACTTTCATCTAACTTCAAATTTTTGAGATAATGTAACAATCCTCCAAAAGCATTGAAACCGACCTTATATTCGTCTTTAAATTGCAAAAGGATTTTGGGGTAATTGGTGTAGTCGTCTAAATCAGTAGCTTCATAATATTTACTTTTGACTAGTTCTTCCAAGGTAGTATCGTAGTCCCAAAATTCAGTTTCGGGATTCAAGTAATTCCAAATGATTCCACTAGATGAATGTTTTAAAATCTTCATAGGAATTGAACTCAAATTATTCTTTTCACATATAATTTCTTTGGGTTTAATTTGAGTGATTATTGTGTCCAATTTGTTGCATTCATCTATGTCATCCTCTTCAATTTCAATCATTTGTAATTCTGAAGTGGATGTATCGACAAATGCTAATCCCAACTTTTTCCCATCCTGTTTTATACTTAAACAGTAGATTGCCATATCATCAGTAATCATATTTAAATCTGTTAAGGTTCCTCCAGTTAAGACAGAGGTCAATTCTCTTTTGATGATTTTCTCTTCTTTCGTGTTACCTCTCATCTCCTTAGCTAATAAGGTTTCAACCTGATCGACTTTAGCCACTTTGTATCCATTACTAACAAACTCCTTTGCCCAATACTCGAAGGACATTTCCGGAATACCAGCCAATTTCATATTGGCCCTACCACCTCCTGCAATTTTCAAATCAAACTTGGTGTTTGCGATAATTGCATCATTTTCATACAACTCATAAAACTTACCCTTCTTGAAGAAAACAACTGTATCCCACATTTTAGACTTGATTTCCCAATATTGCTTCTCAAAATTGGTAAACTTGGCCCAAGCCGAGGATGGGACGTATAAAGTTCTAGAATCATAGTCCGGATCGTCTACTGATTTCTTGTTTGCGTCCTTAATGTTGACAAGCCATTGATATCTTTCCTCATTTTCCTTGTTGAAGTTTCTCTTAGCTAACGGACTGGTCATAGAAGCCTTGGAAACAGGCTTAGAAGCTGTCTTAATAGAGTCTGGGACATGAGTAGAATTAGAGTTGAACTTGGCTCCAAGAGCGCCTCCCGTCGCTTCTTCTCTACTTGATCTCCTGTCCGATGTGTTAGTTTTTGGTTTCGTAGATGGAGACGACTTTCTCTTAGGTTTAAATTTCACTATTTCCGTGTCATCATCCTCTTCACTCTTAGCATCCGATTCATCTTCGTCTGGTACTATGAAATCGCTCATATCATCATCATCATCTTCCTCCTCATCTTGGATCTTGAATTCATCTTCTTCGTCATCATCACTTTCTATGATTTTTCTCTTTTTTACATTTACTTTGACGCTTTCATCTTCAGAGTCTGATTCGATATAGCTCACTGACTTCGAAGCGGCTCTACGTTTCACTACAGGTGTTATTTCCAGTTCAGTCCCCATATCTATAGCTGACACATTTCTTTTGCTTACAGGTGATGATTGAAGCATACTGCCCTCCTGGGGGGCATTCTTCTCCTCTTCAATATCCTTGATATCTTTACCGCTGCTCTTACTAGGCTGCTTGCTCTTCAAAGGTGAGGATTCGAAGCTCATCTTCTGAGTCGACAGTATAGTACTCTCGGTATCTGAGGTAAGAGGAGTCGAATGGATCCTCGACGAGTCGTCATCCTTATCACTATCATTCTTCATTGGCGAAGACTTCGCAATGCCGGCGATGGTAGCACTCTTAGCTTGTTGGGGCTTAAAGAACGACATTAGCGACAGTTGCTTCATCTTGCCACTGCTTGATGGCTTCGCTGAAGCTCTCTTCACAGGTGTTAAAGTCATGCTTACTCACTAGTTTTACTCCACTAGTCTAAAGAAAGAAAAGCCAGACGATTTTAGGGTAATGAGTTTACAAAGTGCTTTCCTTAGTGAAAAAGCGTGTAGCCATATCTATGCGCGATTCGCGTCTTGGTTTTGTTTAGGTCTACAGAAAACAAAAACAAGAGACTGCTCTACACGTGAATGTGAGAAGTGTATGTAGCAGGTCGGCTGAAAAATAACATACTCATAATTAAAGGAAGATGTTGCTAATTGATTTCTGATGAGGGAGGGAAGGTTTAAAATAGTTGATAGTAATTTAAAATGAGTTATTCCTATTTACTGAACACCAAATTTTTTCTCACTAATGATCACTTAAATTGTGTAGGTACTTCATCATCGAAAGTGTAGCTTTCTTCTGGCAGTGCTTCTACACCATTGCCCCCCACATTCTGGTCAACCAAATAATCAGACCGTGACCTTGAATTGGGTATACACTTAGTCCAAGGTGCCTGTCCCACCTACACCAAAGTGAAGCTAGTGGTAGGCATAGATTATGTTGTTCGTGTATGCAGGAAGATCGGCAATTTTTACTGCTTTTCTGCTGCAGCATCTTAAGCAGTCTCCTTCTACCTCCATCACCTGATTATAACTTCCATTCAGTTTGGTGATATTTACGGTTTTCTAAATCCTTATCATACATATGACCTATTGGTTTAAAGTCGCTTCTGGATGACCTTCGATATAGAGAAGGAGCTTCTCATCACCAATCACCGCACTTCAGAAATTCCGCTTTTTCATAATCATGTAAGAGGGGTTTTTGCTTAGCGCGAAGATTGAATCTGGAAAAGCGGAATTGGATTGAGTCTGTCAGCCGCATAGAGATGTACTCTGTGGAACACTTTTCAATCCCAGCCTAAGTAACGGTTGCTGATCTAGACTTCAGGTGCCGCTTATAAAGTAGCAGTTGCGCTTGTTCACCGTCCAAGATATGAGTGTAGGCTTCATACTATGTCGCCGAAAAGAGAGTATTTGCTTAGTAGAATGCGCTAGAAGAGCGAAAATGCGCCAAGGTAGTTAAGTTGCAAAATATGGAGCTTCTAAAGCTCCCGGGCTCCCCACTCGCCAAATAGACTATAGACTATCGAAGATCTTCTTCAGTCTAGAACCTCCTTGTTATTTCTTCCAAAATACGAGATGGAAACTGACTTGTTCTATTCACGAGACGCAGAATTATCTCTACGATTATCTAAATTGATTATGTCAACATAAAGTCTACCTTGAACTGCTAGCCTGACCAAATCCTGATATAGGATGATTTGTTGTGCTAACATAATGGGCTCCTATCAAGTGTATCAATATCACCTGGTCCTAATTAAAATTTTCCTCTTTCTGTGGTATCCTTGTCCTGTAAAAACTGTAGAAACAGACGCTAACGCACTAATTAGGTTACCTATTTCTACTATGGAAATATTTTCTTGGAGTTCATTCTCCCTTGGTACTCTGCATTGACATTTACTGTGCCTTTCCGGTTAAGAATGCAGGATATATCACATTCACTGGATACTATTATCCTCGAAATAGTACACCGCATATCTATATACTTTTCCGAGAGGGGATCTCCTTTAGCGCATATTGTTGATCCGGAAAAGATCTGATAAGAATAGAAGCCGCAGGATTTATTTGGCTTCAAGAGTCCCAAACCTGTCCTAAAGTTCAAAATTATGACTATCTATTGCCGCTACTAAATGGGCATTTGCGCTTTATTGTTCCATCTCATTTCAATTGTGTGGAGAAAGCACAACGATTATCCATCATCACTAACTAGCTAGACCAGTTTGTTATAAATCGTGTAATCTTGATCCTGTTTCTTATCGATCAGATTATTCTTATATCTGATTATTCTTATCAATCTGATAGCTATAAATTACTCGAGAATCTCTGGGTAACGAAATAGCTCCATAATAGATCTGCTGCTTTGTATTATACAAAATGGCTTTCTTAGAGAGGCTTACTCAAATAACAGACTTCCTTGAAGTTCCTCACGATAATGAACCAACTATACTTCAAAATAAGGACTTGGAGCCAATGCCACCAAGTAGAAGAGTATGGGGATATTCCTAGCTTTACTATATGGACGTGGCTGACTGGTTCAGCCTTATTGGCATGTGGATTAAATGTTGCTAATATCATGGGTGCGATAACAATTGGAAATGTATTATTCATTCTGTATACTTGTTTCAACTCTGGTCCTGGTGAAAAGTTCCATATAGGTTACACTGTGTGTCAAAGAATGATATTTGGAATATATGGTTCTGGAATTGGAATTCTAATTAGAGTTGTTCTCTCTATTGTGTTTTATGGGTCTCAGAGCTGGCTAGGAGGTCAAGCAATGGTTGTCATATTTTCATCATTCAGTAAAAATTATATGGATATGGAGGACACATTCCCTTCCTCTTTAGCTATGACATCTAGAGACTTCATTGGCTTTGTTGTTTTTCAGATTCTTCTGATGTTCTTTTTTTTAATGAAGCCAGAAAAGATGAACAAATATGTCAATTTTGCTTGTCTGATTACTGGTGTTGCCTTCGTTGCAATTTTGATTGCTTGCTTGAAGAAGAATGGAGGAAGTCCAGGGCCCCTTTGGTCCCAAAAATCTACTTTATCTGGCAGTCAGACAGCTTGGATGTGGATTTACACTATGTCTATTTGGTTCGGTGGGCTCTCCCCAAATGTTACAAACCAAAGTGATTTTTCACGTTTCTCTTCATCAAAGACGAAGATGTATTTGGGAATCATTGTCTCCATATTCGTTGGGGGTACATTTGTACCACTTGCCGGTATAGTAGCAGCCTCAGCTACTGAAGAATTATATGGAGAGGCACTTTGGTTACCAACTGATATCTCTTTAAGATGGATGGCGGATAATTATTCCAGTGGATGTAGGGCTGCAAATTTCTTCCTTGGATTCTGTTTTGCTGCCTCCCAGTTGACTTTCAACGTCTTAGCAAATGGATTCTCTGGAGGGATGGACTTGGCTGGTGTTTGGCCAACGTACATTAATATCCGTAGAGGATCTACAATCACTGCATTGCTTTCTTGGGCAGTGCAGCCATGGAATTTTTACAATACATCATCTGTCTTTATCAGTGTCTTGGGGTCCTTTGGTGTGTTCGTCACACCGATAGTTGCAATTATAGTCGCTGATTATCATTTCGTCAGGAGAGCTAAAATTCCGTTACTGGATCTTTACCTGTTAGAATCAAGCGGTACATTTTATTTTACGAAAGGTTTCAACTTTAGGGCAATAATAGTCTGGTTGGTATCTTGTATTCCAGGTATCCCAGGACTCATAAAGAGTGTTCGCCCAGAATTCAAGATACCTGTAGGACTAACCAATTTCTACTATGGTAATATCTTTTTTGAGTTCATATGTCCATTAATTCTCTACGTAATAGTCTGCCTTATTTTCCCAGTAAAGAATGCTGGAATGGTAGATAAAGTGGATGTTTTCAATGCCTTTACCCTAGAAGAATGTGAGAAGCTAGGAATACTTCCAAATGACACCATAGAAAGCGTAGAAGTGTCTGACATCGAAATAATTTCAGAAGGTAAAGTTCTGCCTACCGTAAAACAGTTTTCTGTTTGACTCAAAGTCTAAATAACTACATAGAGAATACCTAAACAATGAATACTATAATTAAAATACGAATAGTCTTTACAAAGCTTACTCTACTGGTAAGAAGTGTTCCGTACACCTTGCATGAGAAGTCAGCCGCATTGTGAATTTATGGTCCGCAGGCTAATCCGTTCCATTTTTGACATCCCGCCATTAATTTGGAATTTGCGCACTAATGTTAGTAGCTACATGGGAGCGGCTCGGGGAACCTTAATGAAACACGGAATCTATCATCAGACATGCAACTGAGCCGTACCTTGATAAAATATAAACTTCGATGGCTTATCTCACTCAAACCTCTCATAAGATGATGCGTCGTTTCATTGCGGAACTAGTATTTGTCCAGTTTGTATATATATATATATATATGTATTTGACATGAAGGTGGTTCCAGGAGTATTTGTTTAACAGTAGGCAAATACTTAAATTTTCAGAAATGACTTACTCAGATAGGATAACTCGATTGTCAAAGTTTCTTGAAGTTCCTCATGATACGGAGCCAACTATACTTCAGAATAAGGACTTGGAGCCAATGCCACCAAGCAGAAGAGTATGGGGATTTTTCAGTTTTGCGGGTTATTGGGGAAATCCAAACTTTACAATTGGCACTTGGCTGGCTGGTTCCGCCTTGATAGCTACTGGTTTAAACGTCGGAAATATTATGGGAGCGATAGTTATTGGAAATGTAGTGTTCGCTATTTATACTTGCCTCAATTCTGGTCCTGGACAAAAGTTCCACATAGGTTATACGGTGTGCCAGAGAATGATCTTTGGTATATATGGTTCTGGCTTTGGGATTATCATGAGAATTATCCTTTCCATAATCTTTTACGGATCTCAGAGTTGGCTCGGATCCCAAGGATTAGTCGTCATATTCTCTTCCTTTAGTAAAAGTTATATGAATATGGAGAACACTTTCCCTGATTCCGTAGCTATGACAACTAGAGATTTCATCGCCTTTTTGGTTTTCCAGATAGTTCAAATGTTCTTCTTCTTGATGAGACCTGAAAAGATGAATAGCTATGTAAACGTTGCTTGTATGATCACGGCTGTTTCATTTGTCGCAGTTTTGATCACTTGCTTGAAGAAGAATGGAGGAAGTCCGGGGTCTCTTTTAAGTGCAAAGTCAACTTTAAGCACAAGTGATACTGCTTGGATGTGGATCTATACCATGTCCATTTGGTTTGGTTCATTGTCACCAAATGTCACGAACCAAAGTGATTTTTCACGTTTTGCCTCCTCAAGATTGAAGATGTATTTGGGTATCTTTGCTGGAATTCTCGTTGGAGGCACATTTGTCCCCATTGCAGGAATAGTTGCATCTTCTGCTTGTGAAGAACTCTATGGCGAAGCTTATTGGCTACCAACTGATATTTCTTTAAGATGGATGGCGGATAATTATTCAAGTGGATGTAGGGCTGCAAACTTCTTCCTCGGATTTTGTTTTACAGCTTCTCAATTGACATTTAACGTGTTGGCCGACGGGTTTTCTGGTGGTATGGACTTGGCTGGTGTTTGGCCAAAGTACATAAATATCCGTAGAGGTGCTATTATTACAGCGTTGCTCTCATGGGCAGTTCAACCATGGAATTTTTATAATACGTCGTCTGCCTTTCTCGATGTCATGGGCGCTTTTGGTGTCTTTGTAACACCAATAATTGCTATCATTGTTGCTGATTTTCATATCGTTAGAAGAGGAAAAATCCCATTACTGGACCTCTATCTGTTAGAAACAGATGGTACTTTTTACTTCACCAAGGGCTTCAACTTTAGAGCTTTTGGTGTATGGGTAGTTTCCTGTGTTCCAGGTATCCCAGGACTTGTGAAATCTGTCAAAGCAGATGCTAATGTACCGGTTGGCTTAACTAACTACTTTTATGGTAATATCTTTTTGGAATTTATTCCTCCATTGATTCTTTACGTGATAGTTTGTCGTATTTTCCCAGTAAAGAATGCTGGAACGGTAGACAAATTGGATGTCTTTAATGCATTCACCTTGGAAGAGTGTGAAAAGTTAGGAATACTTCCAAATGACACCATAGAAGGGGTCGAAGCATCTGATATTGAAATAATAGTAGAAGAGAAAGATATGGCTACAATTAAACAGATTTCAGTATAGTTCGAAACTACACATATATATTTTATTTTAATAAGGTTTTATTTTTGACTTCGAAAACAATAGTAAGATGAAAGGGCAAAATTTAACGAGATGAATTTTGAAAAATGAGTGAATGCAATGCTGAATTGGTATATCTTTTAATGAGTAATAAGACTCTTAGTTGACGACTTGTAAGGCAACACCGGTGCCTCCAGTACATTCCTTTCTTGACAAAGAAAACTTATTGTCACCAGATGGGCAAGCCCAGAAACCGTCACCACCTTGAAATTGCAAGTCATCATTTTCAACAGAGAATCCTGTTGATGCACTTTGTTGGCCCCAAGGGTCAACATTACCAATTTCGCCGGTGTTTGGGTCAACATAAACTCCTCTTCCATCTTGATCGTGCAACGAACCGTCAGAATTAAATGATAAAGTTAAATCTTTTCCTTCATCCCCACCAACAGAGAAAACGTGTGGGTGGGAATCTACCTTTTTCACTGTGGCAAGGTGAACGTTACTTCCAGAATGAATAGTTATGAGTCCAAAATTGCTAGGTTCATCACTTGGAGCTTCTTCTTTTGGTTCATCTTTCTTTGGTTCTTCTTCCTTTGGTTCTTCTTCCTTTGATTCTTCTTCCTTTGATTCGACATCTTTTATGTCAACTGCATGTAAAATGACACCCAATCCATCAGTACAATCCTTAATAGAAATAACATAGCCGTCTTTATTTGCATTTGGACAAGCTCTGTAAATCTGCTTTCCATCGTAGGTCAAGCTTTCGCCATCAAGTCCAAATGAAGTGGAAGCAGTGATTCCATTTCCCTCTTCAGTAGCAACACCAGCATCGGTAAATCCGAATTTCTTTCCATCGCTTCCAGCAAAAGAACCGTCATCATTCAAGGTGAATCTTGCATCTCCACCGCTACCAACATAAAGTGTTGGGTCGTTGTCCTTAGTGAGGACAGATGCGTATTGTAATTGGGAACCAGAACGAATAGTAACTAAGCCAAACTCCTTTGCTGCTTGAGCAATGGCAACCAAAGTTAAAAGAGATAAAGAAGCGGAAATTTGCATTTTGTTTTGTAGGTATGTATGTTTGCTATTTGGTTTAAAAGTAATCAAATATGAATGTAATGATTAATGATAAGTAAATATCAAATCCAATTTAGAAGAGAGTTTGAGAGGTTTATATATGCTTGGAATATACATCTTGGTTGCAACGTTTCTAACCTAATGTAATGTAAGAATTTAATAAGTGGTCAGCAATGTTAAGTTTTCTATTTTAAGTTAGATATTTCTATACCTAAATTTAGGATTAGGTGCATCATTTTAAGTATTACATCATTAATTTCAAGCTATGGATAAAACGTATTTCGGTTATCTTTCTATCTAAAGAGTGTGATTCCAAGATCTCACTACGTTAAGTTCAACTTTTCGCATACACAGCAAGCCTACTAGACAGTGTGCTCTCATATCATAATATAATCGTCCTTGGTAGCTTCCTTACACAGAGTGTCCCTTTACTCACTTAACCAAAGTAACTCACATTTTTGCACCTATATGAAAAGTGGTGATGACTTGTATAATTCCAAGACTTTTTTTGCAGCAAACGGAAATCCGCACACCAAGAAATTATTTGTAAATTGGTTGCATTTTCTGTGCTATGAGCCGCATGGCACAGTTACACTCTATTTTTAGAAGATGAATTTTTGGTTCTTGTCATGTACAATCAAAAAAATAGAAACAAATATTATGCACCATGACAACATCCTGAAAACCTGGCAAATAATTGTCATTACCGAGATCATCTTTACATAATTATAACTGTAATGTAGTGGCTTATTTATTTCTAAGCCAAAACGTTTAAGTATAATACGGTTTGGAAATGAAAATTGTTGAAAATACGAGGAGATGAACAAAGCAATGTTTAACAGGTAGTGGATAGAGCGGGTCTAGCACTTACACCCTAGTGCTACTTTGCTACTTTGAAGTTGTTATTTACTAAGAATAGATCATCAGTATATTAGATTAACTATTTCTTTTTAAATTTCCGCCTGGGACTACGTCAATTCACATAAATTTTGGGTTGTTGAAAAAGCAAGTTCGTTTTTTAGATCTGAAATGCTTAGGCATTTGAAATGTGGGGTACAATTAGTCGGATCATCGATTTACTTCATTATTTCAATTAAGTATTCTCGTATGCCGAGGTCATTTTTCTAAATAAGCCGTTATTTCTTTGGTAGTGGTCTTTGCATAGCCACCACGGAGAAGTACAGATGGAAATTCCAGAAACATCGAAAGTTGCATTTGCACCTTAATTGCGAAACTAATAAGCACAATAAGCTAGAAATTTACTTCGTTTGGTCAGACACCATCTAAAATGGTGATTAGCAAGTACTTCCATCTAATTTGTCCTTCCATATTTCTGCTATTTGCAATATTTGGAGAATGCCAAAGCTATAGAAGCTCACTTAAGAATTTTGAAGTTTTAAGGTTATCTGCGAAGACTCATCATGATTCAATTATACTCCAAGAATTAAGCTTGGCTCATGACTCAAAGCATTCATTGGCACCATATAGTACTTCTAGAAAATGCATTCAAGATTCAATCATCACGTTTCATATCAAGGACTTGAAATTGGTAGACGAAGAATTCGAAGGATCTGAGTGTAGATTAAACACCAAGGAAAACTATCAGGTCATAGTAAGTCCTACACCACAAATTCATTTAAAATTACACCAAGATATGTTCAGACAAAAACCATCCCATTATAAAGACATTGAGAGCCACATAATTGAAAAAGTTGAGAATTACCCAAAACTTGATTTACCATTTTATGACTTTGAGAGCTTGAATTATGATTTAGAATGTCCTATTGAGTACTTTGAGATTGGCCAAATTAAATTGAGGCAATTTTCCTTGGAAACTATTCTAGAAAAAAATGTTAAAATGTCACCTTCCTGTGGATTCAGCGTTTCAGATCCGGAATTCGATGGTTCAATAACAACCTTGGAAACGCTAAGAATTCCTATTAACGGGACATTTCAGTGTGTCAATGGAAGAACCTCCACTTGTAGAAGATCGATTGCACAGGTTGCTAATGCAAGGTATAGATTATTAGATTATATTAAGTAGAATAATGCAATTAGGCCACATTTACCTTACTTCTTTATTCAAGAAATATTTCACAACATCTATAGCTCCTAATGAATCCTCACCACTATCATGCTCCCCAGTTTGGATAGTTCTTCCAAGGAATGTAAAACATAAATATTGTAACGAAAAGCGCATCAGAGGGGATGTCTTGTACTTTGGATATAGTATAGCCGTATCAACGATATTATTGTGAATTATTCTCATTGCATTTAAATCGTTTTCAAGTCCGTGCCCGACAAGTATGGTATTCCTGTCCATCACTTCATTGAGCATTACAAGATGATCTTCAAAAGAAACTGCCTCATCTTTAATCTCAGCAACTCCTGACCATTTCGTATTCAAGTCTATAACTTCACCTTTTGGCTTAACGAGAATATCGATAACTTCTTCGCCAGTCACAAAATCAACAGCGGTGGTCCGCAAAAGCTCGAATCCAAGAGTTGTATATCCCATCTCACAATCTAGGCCCAAAGCTGCAAAGCTTCGTTTATTTGTAGGCAAATCATTAGTATGAGTAAACGGAATTGCATCATGCAATTCCTCGGGTGTAGACCATTGATACACGTGATGTTCACTAACACTGCATTCATCACAATCTCCAACTATTCCACCACAACAAGTCCATGCTCGAACGAAGTTATCCTTTTTCCTATTCCTCCCAGAGTGGTAAAGACAACGAGTTGGTTTCAACTGATCAGCAAGTTTAAACTCTTTCCCGCACCTCTTACAAGGCCGCGTGTCATCCAAGTCTGATATTGCTGTAGGAAATGAAGGTACATCAACAATATACCCAAATCTGGCCAATTTCTCCTTCGATATTATTAATTCTCTTAATCTGGAAAGAAGTTCTTTCTCATCAATTTGAGTACTTTTCTTATTCTTCTCAGGATTACGCTTTAAGTCATAAACAAACCGCTTTACTGTCTGTGCGTACGTGTTTTTGGTGCTGTCGGAAGCAATTTTGAACTCATCTTCAGTTGCTTGAAGAATTGGGGTTTTAAGTCCAGGCGTAACTTCTCTGTATACGTCCACAATCAGCTGAATGTACTTTTTACGTTCTTGTATTGGAGCTGGGTTTCCATTCACAATGTCTCTCGGTAATATAAATCTAGGATCTCCCTTAACATCGCTATTTTTTGCATTCAATCCATTAATTATCTTATTTAATCGATCTTGATATTCTTCTTCGGATTTACTTTCTATGCAGATGCTGTACTCTGCATCAATGGCTACCTTGTTCGAATTTGCCAAGTGCTTCACATCTTTGAAGAACTTGGCCAACTTTCTTGCAGCTACTGTTCTCAGCTGCCTCGATATTTTCAGAATAGCTACAGATTTAGGTAAAAGTAGTGAACTCTCGTTTTCTACTTTAGCTCTCTTGGTTGCATTTTGAAGCTCCTCTTCCTGCCCCAATGACCTTTTTTTGCTCTCCGGGTGTTTGAATATGCAATTGACTACATCACAGACAATGTTTTGCTTCAATGAAGGGCACTCTATCTTCGAAAAGTACCCATTCTTAGGCTTGAACATAGCTTCTAGTCACAAGTTTAGCTTCTTTACCTGAACCGACCAGTTTCCTCGAGTTCACACTGATATACATATAGCTGTATTGTATGCAGGAAGTGAAAGATGAACGGACTATTCACTGCAGTGAAGTAGTATCAACCATTTTCATAGCAGCACTGTCAGTATAGACATCGAAGTCTACGAACTACGTTAATGAAAGGTAGTTTATATATGTTGAGCTATAGTTTGGTCTGACATGGTAAAATGGTACAACCCGAGTGCCCCCAGCATTTGCAGCCAGTAACGAAGAACTGCAAGCGAACACAAGGAACTGCACTAGAGTAAAGACCGAATGAAGTGGATGTACACAGTCTTAGCCAATGTATAGCAACTCTTCACGTCTTGACTAACAAGTCCAGATAGCTTTTTTTCTCTTACTGTTGCCCATAATTGACTAGTCAAGACCTTATCATACACTCTCTAGTAAGTGTGATTACCCGGATACGCTCTGTAGCCCTAAGCATCTCATCTCTATGCATCGATCTCGGTACAGTGTTCCTAACCACAAAATTTTCACTATAAGTAGAGCTCGAATTTTCCAATTTTTAGATGTTTTAGATTTTTTTCTTTGTCGACGTACTTCATAGGATCATTTCTATAGTTTACGTCCCTCTTTGACTCTTCAAAAGAGCCACTGAATCCAACTTGGTTGATGAGATGATACCCTTATACCCTCAAAGTGAGAATATTATTTTAGCTTGTCTGTGGTCCTTAGCGACCTAGTCATCTATCAATATTTTGCCTTTTTCTGTAGGATTTAGTTTACTATTTCCTTAATAAAAGGAGCGATGATCTTTACCCTTTTCTGTCTACTTCTTCGGTTGTAATAGGTTAGGGTGGGTATAAGTGGCTGTCTGACAAGTTACATCTAGTAAGGTTTAAAAGCTTTACTTGAGAGTAACTGTAGTCAATTATCTGGTTGCGACGTCGACATATAGGAACCAATAAATGGAAATCAAGAAAGTTTTGATATTTGTAGAATGTAGAATGTAGAAAGGAGTTTTATAATTCCTTATAAAATTCAATTGTTTCGTGTGTTCGTATTTCATCGTTTGGAGTATTGTACCTCTAGCTCTGGCCATGGTGTCTTTCCTCAGGTAGTACGTCTAAACCTACTCTACAACTACAGTTATACCTTCGCATCAACTAAGATTTGTGGTACTTTTATTAGCTTATACAATTCTAGATGCATCCTTGGCTGGATATTCATACAACTTATAGTAATCAACAACCTCTCCATTCAAGTTATTCTCACCTTCAATTGGTAAATAGAATAAATTTCTCCAATTATACTCACCCAAAAACCAAAAATCACACCAGTTCTTTCTCCATCCATAGTCGCTAGGCACTTCAAACTCATCAAGAGGGTTATAGTTGTGCGAAGACAGAGCATTAGCATCATTGCTTGATTTGAAAAATGACTGAAAGAAAATCTTCACGGTTTTCACGAATTGATCCAAGCCGATTAATTTCATACAAGTCTTGAAACCATCAGAATTGTGAGAGTGGACAGGACCAGAGTGGCTAGGTTTCTCTGTTAATAATGAGAATTCCCATGTAGTTATACCTTTCAAAATTTGGAAAGTTTGAGTTAGCTCTAAAAATACAACCCAAATTAATTGAAAGATACACCAAATTAATAAGTTGAAGTGGAAATTATTATGCTTGTATCCAACGCACAAATCATCCGAAAGTAAAGAACATTTTTCATTTTCATCGTCGCTATCGTATCCATCCACTCCACCTTTGTACTTGTCGAAAAATTTCAATGTAATATGAATATAAAGAATAAGGCCGAAATTTAAAGAGTAGACAAACGCCATGAAAAGCTTATGGTTTCTTACTCCAATTTCATTGTAAACCCAAGGGCAGTAATGATCAAATCTAGCAACAAGCTTGTTGGATGATCTTGAGTATCTAGACCTAAGTGGTTTCCTAACATGAGCTTCAACGCAAAAATTATTTGAGTCGAACTTCCCTATTGCTGTCAAATCTTGAATCTGCTGAAGGATGACGCTATTGTCACTAGGCGTAGGAACATATCCAGGATTTATTAACATAGTTTTGAAGAAAGTTCTAATAAATAGAAAGATAGCACAACCCAAAGTTACATTAGTGAAAAACAGCTTCAACCATAGTACTGGCAAAATGTTATAAACCCACACCAAGATAGCCCAAAAGGCAGTAGCTGAGAATATGCCCGCTAAAAATGGAGATTTGGCAATAGCTTTACTTTCTCTAACGTAAATTGGCAATATGAAGTTGTTTAAGAACCAAAAGGAAACAAATAGAATTCCAATTGACAATGCAAGTTTAGGTATGGCATAGCCTGAACTAAAGGAACAAATGGCGAGCACTGAAGGTAACATGAGATATGGAAGGAAAAATGTAATAATTTTAGCAGCCTTCTCATCAATAAATCTAGAGTACGGCTTGTACACCCATCCATTTGACTCATAAATTCCGCAATCTTTTAGAACCGTAACCCAAGTTTCATAACAGTTCATGTCCTTCGCTATTTCAAATGAATCCTTGCCCTTATCATTCTTTGCAAAAATATCTGATTTAGCTTCGACTAGCGCCTTCAAAACAGGTTTACTTCCTCTCATAAAAGCCCAATGTAACGGGATGAATAATGTGTTGTCAACTTTCCCTACATCAGCTCCAAATTTAATTAAGGTATTTAAAGTGAAAATGTCACCCTGATATGCAGCCCAATGTAACGATGTACGATTATTATCATCCACTTCATCGATGTATATTTGTTTACTAGTGCCAGATGCGTTGGCACAGCAATTCAAAACAACATATATCACCAACATAATGTTCAGAGAATGTACCGCCAAATGCAAGGCATTGTAGGACTGTGCATCCCTTAATGTGGGATCAGCAGAGGTATTGCTAAGTAAATATTCTACAATATAGGTTAATCCATTACGACACGCCCAATGCAAAGGGGTGGCTTTCAAGTCTCCACCTTGAATATTTGGATCAGCCTTGGAATATTCATTTTCACATAAGTACTTTACAATCGCTAAATTATCATTGATTGCAGCCCAGTGAAGTGCTGTTACTTTATCTTCAAACGTATCATTTGCTGACACTGTCCTAGAAGAAATTAAGTCTTGGACAATGGGTAAATTACCCTTTTGGCACGCATCCATAAGTGACGTTAAATCTGGATTTTGAAGCTGTTCTTCTGACAACTTATTGCCTATGTCAACATCGCCATTCGACTCCAGGTTCTCGGTTCTATCTCCGGCATCGCCATTTAATTCAGTCATCTGTATATTATTTAGATCGTCTTTGTCGATGTCAATCAATGCATCTGTAGATTTCAATGAGGCTACATCTAGTGATCGTACATCCAGGTGTTTGTCACCACCACTTGACAGAATCGATTCACCAATTGGCTCAGAAGACGAATTTTCCGTTACTTTTAGTTCACTCATAATGTAAAAACAAAAGAGCTAAGTATACACTTGAGTTTATTACCCCAGCCGTACAAATTGAAGTGGTCACTACAGAAAGAGGTCGACTACATATAGTGCAAAGTTTCTGAGTTCTTTGATCTCGTGCAGCGCCCGCATACACCAAAAAAAGTTGATGTCGGTATGCACACGAATTAGATGGAACTGTTACTCGCTTAATGATGGCCCACGGAATACTATTGATATATGTCATTTTAGATGCTATTCTTGGTGGGAGTAAGCTGATAATAAGAGTCTTCTAGAAAATAAGTGAAGAATTGGTGCATTCTTCCAGGTAAGTTGTGCTTAGCAAAGAGAACCATAAACGTTTGCAATCAAGATTTGATCGCGATTACGAGTTAAAGGCGCAGTGTATGCAAATGATCATCTACGTATGTATGCATATTAAGTATGGCGGTCTTTTCTTATTCAAAGTTTATTCAAAGTTTATTCAATATTATTTTGACTAAATACTAGTAAATAGTATAATACAAATTCTCGTGTGACTGTTAGCATTTCACTTGCTACAAAGTCGAAATACAAAAAAAATGAGGGTCCCCTACGATTTTTGCACCCACAAATGTCCTTCTAGGTTTCAGTCCCAGTATCATTTTCAGTTTCCTGGTACCTCTTATTCAAGCTCTTAACACTTTTAATGCTCTTTGAATCGTCTTCAAATGAATTCACAGCAGTGGAGTCTGCAGTATCAACTGAGTGTGGAAGTACAGTGTGGGAGCTTGTCTGAGTGGTCGCAGATGCAGAAGCGCTAGAGCCAGGGCGCACCAGGCTGGTATTCAACAGGGTGTTCAGGGTACTCTTTTTCTTCTTCTGAATTGAATTATATTGATCATTTACGAAATTCTTAATCTGTTCACCAGCCTTAATTGTGCCAGGTACAATTTTCTCTTCAAAAACTGGTTGTACTTTATCGTTGATAAAGCTTGGGCGAACTTCATTTGGCTCAATGAGCCCCAAGTTCTTTTGACCAACTCTTTCAAGATGTTTTTCAATAAGTAAGAAATTTCTTGAGTTAGCCTTATAACCAATTTCAATCAAGTCTCCTACAATTGGAATTAAACCAAGCAAAAAGTCAATTAGAACGTTGAAAATGAAGATAAAATGGATGTCTAATGGCAACCCATCCTCTAACTGCCTGGCAGCGACAAGCATAGTTAACGACCAATATGTAGCTACAATCAGACCTGCTATTGGAATTATTCCTACTACATTTGACCAACCAAACTTAACTCCAAGGAAGTTAAACCACATGTCATAACGATATGCTTTTTTCCTAAGGGTGTCCAAGACATCAATATCTTTGGTAGATAATCCTGCAGGAGTTCTTCTCTTAACTTTTTTTGTACGTTTGCCCTGTTCGTCTAATGGGATGTACTCATAGTAGGGATCCTCGACCCCAAATTTGTTTAACTGGTTGTCACGGAGGAGTCTGTTTGCTAAGTATTTAAAAACGAATTGAGACATACTATAATCTGGTTACTGAGAAGAAGCATCTTCTAAACCTTTTACTTTCTGTAAGATTTTTATAAAGTAGCTAATTTACTTTAAGGTTGCTCCTAAGAAGGTTGCTCGTTCCTGCAGCTGGCAATCTATGCATCATTCGTGTGACTTTTCATGCACGAGCAAAGAAATACGAATTGCTGCATATTCTTTCTTGTCCAAAAGAACATTTTCGAGCAATATAGGAGTTCCATATCCCTCCAGCGATGTACTATTACAGTTTAAGATCGCCGGATTTCCGTGAGTACCTTTGCTAGCTTCTTCACAGCTGTAATTGTCTCTGCTTCTTTCGCGACGTTCATGAACATCTCGCCTGGGACAACACGAACGTGAACGAATGTTCGTAAATATTTTGAGCAGCTACATCCCAATTTCAGGTCCTGGACTGATGAAATTGTGGCATCTGCTTTCTCGGTTACCCTCTACGTGGTTCTTAATGTCACCAGTCCGTGACTATATGACTTACTCAGGGCCCATTTTCAGAAGCATGACATCGTGCATAATAGCGGTACCTTGAAAAAATCATTTCAAATTCGCCTTCATGGCCAAGTTGGTAAGGCACCTCACTAGTAATGAGGAGATCGTCAGTTCGAATCTGGCTGAAGGCATCCTTTTTTTTTTGTGAACAAGCGCTCTCTTCAATTGGCTGCAAATACAAAACGAACTCACTAGCGTAGCTCTTGAGCTGATCTAGACAAGTATGTCCTCTGAAATGAGTCTCTTGAAGTCGGAAAATAATGATTACTTTGAGAAAGGAAATGTTGCTCTGGAGAAGAGCGAGAGTGACAAGTTATTAAATCCAGTATTGAACAAAAATAGCCAATACGCTTCTTGGTGCACTGAAAATGAAGCACCACTAGAAGAAGCTGACATCGCATTAGTCTTTGAAGAGATTGGTTCCAAATATGGGTTCCAAAAGGACAATGTTGCTAATATGCTTGATTTCTTTATGTGCCAACTTGACTCAAGATCCAGTAGAATGTCGTGCCAAAAGGCTTTATTGTCTTTACATGCTGATTACATAGGCGGCCACCATGCCAACTACAGGAAATGGTACTTTGCAACTCAATACAACATTCAGAAGAAAAAGAGTAGAATGAGTTTCAAAGACGGTCAGAGATTTGATATCAGCTCATCGGAAGCTGCAGAGCTATGCTGGAAGACATACCTATCTGAGCTTCCGGACAAGGACTATGTCATTCAAATTTGCTTGTACTTGCTAATCTGGGGTGAAGCTAACAATATTAGATTCATGCCTGAATGCATCTGTTTCTTGTACTATTGCGCATTTGAACGGTACTATTCAGCCGATACGGCAAATGATTCCATCAATGCACATGATAAACCGCACTCCTATCTTGACAATGTTATCACTCCTTTGTATAACTATATCGCAACTCAATCGAGAAGGGCCGACCAAGAGAAGGATCATTCAAACATAGTTGGATATGATGATATTAATCAACTATTTTGGTATGCGGAAGGATTGAATAGAATTAAATTGAATAACTCTTACTTGATGGATTTCCCTAAGGAGGAAAGGTGGAATATGCTAAAAGAAGTTCGATGGGAGAAAACTTTCACTAAAACTTACCGAGAACGGAGGTCATGGTTGCATGCCATCACAAACTATAGCAGAATATGGGTGATACATGCAAGTATGTACTGGTATTTCACCTCGTTCAATTCTCCAACTCTTTACACGAAGAATTATGTGCAACTACTAAACAATCAACCTCCAGCTCAAGTAGCTTGGTCTGTCATAGCTTTGGGAGGTACCCTCGCCTGTATGTTACAACTTTTTGCAACCATTTGTGACTGTATACTTTTCAACAGCTGCATCATTAACCAAGGAAATTGGGTACGATTCATTTCAGTCAAGTTAACTGTATTGACTGCACTATTTTCCATAAACATCACACCTTCGATATATATTCTTGGTTTCATTCCTTTTGATGTCTTTTCAAGATCAGGATATATACTATCAATCGCCCAATTTGCTATATCAGTGGCAACCGTGTTATATTTAGCGGTGATTCCAAGTTCCTCGTCCTTTAGAAGTAACCGAGACTTTAGCTACTTGACTTTTACTGGGTCTTTTCCTAAGTTAAGTTTCAACAGTCGGATCTATTCTCTTATGCTCTGGATTTGCATATTTTCTGCAAAGTTTGTAGAATCTTATTTTTTTCTAACGTTGTCATTAAATGATCCAATAAGAATCCTATCAATTATGAAGATGAAGAGGTGTTATGGGACTGAGTATCTCGGTAGTCTTATATGTGAGCAGCAAGCTAGAATAGTACTAATTTTGATCTTGCTAGCTGACTTGGTATTGTTTTTCCTTGACACATACCTTTGGTACATTATTTGTAACTGTATGTTTTCAATTGGTTTATCACTTTCACAAGGGGTTTCTGTGTTTTCTCCTTGGAAGAATATTTTTATCAGGTTGCCTGAAAGAATTTCATCAAAGATAATATTCGGCGATGGAAGTGGGGATACTAGAAATGAATTGCTCTCTAATATTTGGAACGGAATCATTCTTTCGATGTATAGGGAGCACCTTCTTTCCATTGACCAGGTGAATAAATTGGTGTACCAAAAGGTTAGTGATGGAAAAGATTCTTATTTTGTCAGAACTCCATTATTCTTCATGTACCAAGATGATAGTAGTGATAAAATGCTGAAGAATGACTTTTTCAACGAGAATCATGAATCTGGAAGGAGAATCTCATACTTTGCACAGTCAATATCATCCCTGATGCCAGAACCAATTCCTACTGTCGCAATGCCTGCTTTTACCGTTCTAGTGCCCCACTATTCAGAAAAGATTATTTTAAGCTTGAAAGAGATCATTAAAGAAGGAGCCAACTCCAAGGTCTCTCTCCTAGAATATTTAAAACAGCTAAATCCCATTGATTGGGAAAATTTTGTTACTGATACCAAAATTCTTGCATCGATTGATTCGATACAGGACGAACTCTTGCCACTTGATTATGGGTTAGATGTCCTTTCGTACCCCACAAGTACAGCCTCGCAAGTAGACTTATCGAAACAGCATTTAAAAAGCTCAGTTGATGATTTACCACTTTACTGTTACGGTTTCAAAAATGCTTCATTTGAAAGCACATTGAGAACTAGGATATGGGCTAGCCTAAGAACTCAAACTTTATATAGGACTGTTTCTGGCTTTTCAAACTACCGGAAAGCTCTTAAATTGTTGCATTTTTCTGAAGGAAATTGTAGAAATACAGCAATTGATCAAGTTGAGAGTGAATCAGAATTAGACTTTCTTGTGGATAGGAAGTTCAAGTTAATAGTTGCGATGCAAGAATATCAGCATTTCACCAATGAAGAAATGAATGACGCTCATATCCTTTTTACTAAGTATCCTAATATATTAGTATCTTATTTGGAAACAATAAAAAGTGATGATGGCGGCATATCTTATTACTCAAATTTGCTCGATGTATCAAACTCAGATGGCTCCAATAATTATGAAGTAAAATACCGCATTAAGTTATCAGGTAATCCAATCTTGGGTGATGGTAAAGCAGATAATCAAAATAGTTCGTTGATATTCTATAGGGGAGAGTATATTCAAGTGATTGATTCGAACCAAGATAATTACCTCGAAGAATGTTTAAAAATAAAGTCTGTACTAGCGGAATTTGATGAATATGATCTTGAAGACTTTTCGACAACACAATACCTGCCAGGTATCAACTATGATCTGGCTTTTCAACCTGTAGGTATACTAGGAGCCAGAGAATACATATTCTCGGAGAATATGGGGGTGTTAGGCGATATTGCAGCAAGCAAGGAACAAACGTTTGGCACTTTATTTGCTAGGACCTTAGCTGAAATAGGAGGAAAATTGCACTATGGGCATCCAGACTTCTTAAATGGAATATTTATGACTACCAGAGGCGGTCTATCAAAGGGCCAAAAGGGATTGCACTTGAATGAAGACATTTACGCCGGAATGACGTGCATATCAAGGGGTGGTAGAATCAAGCACTGTGATTACTTCCAATGCGGAAAGGGCAGAGACCTTGGATTCGGGACGATATTGAATTTCACTACCAAAATTGGTGCCGGAATGGGGGAGCAAATATTATCAAGAGAACATTACAACTTAGGAACGCAGCTACCAATTGATCGTTTCTTGACATTTTTCTATGCCCACCCCGGTTTTCATTTGAATAATCTCTTTATCATGCTCTCTGTGGAGTTATTCATGTTGATACTAGTGAATTTTGGAGCGTTGATTCAAGAATCAATTTCATGTGGTAAACAGGTTCTATTCACTGATTTGGAGGAACCTTTAGGCTGCTACAACTTGAGGCCAATACTAGATTGGATCAATAGGTACGCATTTTCAGTTTTGATCTGTTTCTTCTTATCATTTTTGCCTTTGCTATTCCAAGAGCTCATTGAAAAGGGATTCAAGAAATCAGTGAAAAGGATAGCATTACATTTACTTTCCTTATCACCTGTATTTGAAGTATTTGTCTGTCAAATTTATGCAAAGTCATTGCGAGATAATTTAACATTTGGAGGGGCAACCTACATCGCCACTGGTAGGGGAGTTGCCATTTCCAGAATATCTTTCACTCTACTATATGCAAGGTATGCAAGCATTTCAATGTATTCCGGCTCCATTTTCTTTCTAAAGGTGCTTTTTGGAACTATCACTGCATGGCAGCCTTCATTACTTTGGTTTTGGTTAACCACCGTATCGTTATGTGTTGCACCTTTTCTTTTTAACCCCCATCAATTTTCTTGGAACGAATTTTTCTTGGATTATCGAGAGTTCTTAAGATGGTTGAGCAGAGGAAACAACAGTTTTCATGGGAACACCTGGACTCGACATGTGAGAGGTACCAGAGCTAAATTTACTGGCATCAAGAAAAGGACGAAAACTGGGGCTCGAAAGGAACGGTCGAAAAAGCGTGCATCTCGTTGGAATGTATTCGTAGATCAATGTTTCATTCCCTTGATCAATTCCACTTTACTCATTATACCGTACTTATTCATCAATTCACAAAACGGTGTTCAAAATCCGAAGAGAGTAAATGTGTTATTGAGGTTACTAGTTTTGGTTATATTTCCTTTCATTTTAAATGGGGTAACAATTCTTGTGTTGTTCTCGCTTTCATTTATATTCGGAACACTACTTTCATATTGTAGGTTCCTGACCTTTCCTGGGTTAGTTGCTGTGATTGCACATTCCATGCTGGTCTTCATTTCGTTGCTCAATTTCTTGGTTCTTTTGTACTTGCACAGCGGAAGTCTCCCAAGAGTCTTGTGTGGGGTAATTTGCGTTCTATCGCTACAAAGAACTCTCATTCTGATTATCTCAACCATCATGCTTTCACGAGAGTTGGATGACGACGTGGTCAATCGAGTCTGGTGGTCTGGCAAATATTTCACTAGTGGGTTGGGTTTTTTACTAACAATGAGTCAATTGATCAGAGAATTTCCAGTTAAAATCATCGAGATGCAAGTTTTCAGCTTTGATTTTATCTTAGGTCATTTCATCTTATTTGCAATGAGCCCAATCTTGTTTATACCATTTATTGATAAGTTGCATACGTTGATTCTTTTTTGGTGTTTCAATCTTCCATGTCCCAAGAAGATCCTACCGAGAAGAAAGAACTTAAAGTTGAAAAGATTGGTGCTAGGATATTCTTTACTATTTTTCTCGAGCTTGTTGATATTCGCAGCCATCATAGTATCTTCGATTTTAGTATCAGTCGAGTTCGAAACGGTGATGCAAAACTTGCCGTCAATGGGGAATTCCATAGTGGATTCACTCATTCAACCTAATTTCCAAAACAACAATGATACTGGAGAGAATGCCCCAGATTTTATATTGAGGAGCACGCCAGACATAGTGCCAATGAAAACTATCCTATGAGAAAATGTGCAGCTGGGGTAACATAAAATAGTTAGGGTGAGAAGAGGAGCTATCAAGCGAAAGATATATGATGAGAGCCCACTTTTAAAATCTTCAGGGTGCTTGTACAGTGATAATACATGATAAGAGGATCAACTAACTTCCCAATTGTCTGTAAGTGGTCTACAACAATCTAACAGTGCAGATCATAGCGGTCTTCGTTCCATATTCAAAATGGAAGTATCAATTTTTGGTGTACGGGTGTTCACGTGATCACTACAGATTTTCCTTTATTGTTTGTTTACCAAAAGGTTGATGAAGTATAGAGACTAGATCAGAGGTCTTAGCAGAAGCAACCAAGACAGCTGGGATGGCGAAATCAGGTACAAGGCATACTAAGAATGACTTACTTGCGAAATTTCAGGACCATGAGGATCTAGAGGACGGGTTTTTTCAAGACCAAGACGGTGGTGAGTTGGAGGCCCCCACGCTTCGTGGTGGACAGCAAGATCTTGATTTCTATCACATTGACGACAACTTCAAGACCATAACGATACGAGACGACGAATTGGCTACGATACGAGAAGGTGCTGGTACAAAAATGAAGAAAGATGAAGGTGTCAGGAGCATGTTCAATTTGAACCGAAGTACAACACCCACCTTAAGACCAAAGGAAAGTAAAAGATATCGACAAGAGAACGAGGACGACGACTTCTTGGATGGCTTCGAAGGCTTGTCACCTGGTACTTTGTCCACGTCTTCACCCAAGTCCAAAACGAAGGGAAGCAGGAGGATGTCATTGTCTGAATATAGTGAAGAGGTGGAGACCAGTGATACTGACGTGACGTCTGAATTCAACGACGCAGACATTGGAGATGTAGATGATATATTTGGCTTTGAAGAGAGTGGAGTGTACAGTAGTGGTGGTAATGGTGGAAGTGGAGGAGGAGGAGGAGGAGCTGGTATCCCCAAAGAAAGTAAAGCAAAGGCGATTCTTCAACTGAAGAAGAAAGAATTACAATTGAGAGCTGAGCAAGAAGAGAATGAGTTGTTGATGCAAAGACATGGCAAGGGCGGGGCTGGAGTAGTAAATACCCTAAGATTAAAGGATTTCCACAATTATAATGATAAATTGCAAATCGACATGGATGCGCTTGAAAACGAAAAGACTATTAACTATGAGTACACAAGAGACGAATATGAGGACTTTGAAGATGGATTTGATTTAAATTCACCACTCAAGATACCGACGAAGTCTCGGAGTGGCAAACATAGCAGTGATGTAGCAAATAGTGGTCGACTGATCAGTTCGAAATTATCTATGCCCCAATTTGATAAAGAATTCAAGTCTAAGCCCAAACCAGCGATGAAGAAATACAAATCTATGATGAATGTTAAAGGCGAAGAAGAAGATGAAAGAGAAGAGACAGGAAGTCACCCTTTTTTCAACAATAAAAATAATGACATTATAAGGAAATTGAACAGAATCCCATCCTTTTACTCGAAAAAGCAGCAACAACATCAATATCCAGTTCAAGAAGACAACGACCTTCAACTTGACTTAATAGAGGAGTTAGAGTCCAACAACGAGAAATACAACACTAATTTGGATATGGAAATGGAATATAAGAAAAAGAAATTGTTAGAGAAGTACATGGAGATAACTAACCATCAACTTCGCAACAAGAGAGAGAGGACTAAAGATAAAAAATTCGCTAATAGCCCTAACAAGAAGAAGCTGGGGTCCTCACTTGGACTAGTAAGATATCTTAATGATGATGGTACGCATTCTGTGCCGGTCGCAGCGCTAAATTCTAAGACCAAGATGAAATTCAACCCCGTAAAACACAAATGGGAAGGAAATGACATAGACCTATACAAGTTTGAAGCAATTAAATCTTTACAGACGACCAAGCCAAGATTAATCACAAATAAGGATTATAAGAAAGATAAGCTGGATGTAAAGAAAAAGATAGTTGGTAGTACATCGTCTTCTTCTTCTTCTGGTGAGAAAATTGTTGGAAACATGAAGTATGACCCCGAAGCTATGAAATGGGTTAATTTGGATGAAGTAGAAGAAGATGACGACATATTCGATGACTTACCAGACTTGCCTATAAGGAATGGCAGTAAAAACATAAGAAGTGGCTCGGGAGTTCCCTTCCCACTGTCCAAGAGTCATCCTAATCTTCACAAATCATTGTCTTCGTCTACTTCGACATTTAGAAAAAGTGGCAGTGCTAAATCTATAATGACACTACTTAATGCATCTCCACCAAAGTTCCCCAGTAGGACCACAACGAACCCATCTTCGAAAATCCGTGGAGTCAGCTCCACCTCTGCATTTACACAAAGAACCGCATCTACTGCTTCCTCTTCTTCTTCCAAATCTTCACAAGATTCCAACCAATATGATGATACCCTGATCCAGCAAGATTCTTTAATGGAAGAGTTTTTCATTGACGATAAGCTAATTGAAAAATTCCATAAGGAAGAAGCGAAGTGGATCAAAAAGACGAAACATTGGTTTCAAGAAGGAGAATCTTTTGATTTCAGCTCTACGCCATTTAACAAGGATTATTTCTGGGAAATAAGAAAAATGGTTACCGATGAGGAGAATTAGTATATATATATATATATATAGAAGAGAGGAAGACAAGAGTACAAAGCATTACAACTAACAAGCTGTAGACACTATATATTCTTCGTTCGGCTTACCAATCTTCTCTGAGGTACTCCCCTAAAAACACTACAAGTAAATCATTTAAAATAAAAATTTTATATTATAACCGATGTTGAAATCCCAAACTAAACAACTCATTTTTAAACCCCCTATTCCTTCAAGTATAGAACTCGGAAGGAATTAAACAATAAAAAAAAAACGACATTCATCATTTAAACATAATTCATATCAAAACTATATAAAACAAAACAATTTGAAAGAAAGGATAAATATCCTTACTTTAAATTACATTAATGTTGAATAATGTAATCTATAGAAAACAAAGCATCAACAAAAGAATTGAATAATGCAAGAGTGGTACTAAATTAGATTTAGTACTTACCACGGAATTCCTTGGCAGCTTCAACCATATTGGTTAAAGATTCTCTAACTTCAGGCCATCCTCTGGTCTTTAAACCACAATCTGGGTTAACCCAGAACTTGTTGGCTGGGTAGACCTTCAAGATTTCTTCAATTCTGGTGACGAATTCTTCCTTAGATGGGATTCTTGGGGAGTGAATATCGAATAAACCTAAACCAATGTGGTTAGGGTAGTTGGAGAATTCTTGAATGTAGTTTGGATCGTCCTTCTTAGAGAACTCGATGGAAACAACATCAGCATCTAAGGCCTTGATGTGGTTTGGATCCAAGTCAGAGTAACAGAAATGGGAGTGGATTTGGGTAGAGTCTTCGACACCGGAAGTGGCAACTCTGAAAGATTGAGCAGCCCAGTTCAAGTAGTCAGATCTTTCCTTACCAGCTCTTAATGGTAAACCTTCTCTGATAGCTGGTTCATCGACTTGGATAACAGTAACACCAGCTGCTTCCAAATCGTTGACTTCGTCTCTGAGAGCTAAACCTAATTGTAAGGCTTGGACTCTACCAGAAACATCATCTCTTGGGAAGGACCATCTTAAACAGGTGACTGGACCAGTTAACATACCCTTCATTGGCTTGGAGGTGATAGATTGAGCGTAGACAGATTCCTTAACAGTCATAGCCTTTGGTCTAGAAACGTCACCAACAACAATTGGTGGTCTAACGTATCTGGAACCGTAAGATTGAACCCAACCGTTAGTGGTGAAGGCGTAACCTTCTAATTGTTCACCGAAGTATTGAACCATATCGTTTCTTTCTGGTTCACCGTGGACTAAGACATCTAAACCGATTTCTTCTTGGAATCTAACAACGGTTTCGATTTCCTTGTTGATGAAGGCTTCGTAATCTTCAGCAGATAATTCACCCTTGGCGAACTTGTTTCTGTTGATTCTGATGTCCTTGGTTTGAGGGAAAGAACCAATGGTGGTAGTTGGGAACAATGGCAAGTTGTACTTAGCTTGTTGAGATGGTAATCTGGTTTCGAAGTTAGACTTTCTGGTAGAAAGAGATTCGTTGATGGTGGCTAATCTTTCTTGAACCTTAGGGTTAGTGGTGATTGGAGATTCTTGTCTAGACTTGATAGAGGCAGCGTTAGCTTCTAATTCCTTGGCAACATCATCACCTCTGGCGTTCTTGGTTAAGACAACAACTTCATCCAACTTTTGGGTAGCGAAAGAGAACCAGTCCTTGATGGTAGCATCTAACTTCTTTTCGTTGGCAAGATCAACTGGGGTGTGTAAAAGGGAAGAAGAGGTGGAGACAACAACTCTGTCCTTACCTAACTTGGCAATAGCCTTTTCAACGAAAGCAGCGGCCTTGGAGTAGTTGGTCTTCCAGATGTTTCTACCGTCAACGATACCAACAGATAAAGTTTGCTTTTCGTTTAAAATTTCGACAACTTCTTCGAATTGTTCTGGGACTCTGACGAAATCGAAATGGTAACCAGCAACGGAAAGATCCTTGATGGCAGATAAGTTTGGTCTAACGTCACCGAAGTAGGTGGTTAAGACTAATTCTGGGAGAGCAGCGTTAGAGGTGAATTGATCGTAAGTAGCCTTGTACTTAGATTGGATAGATTCAGGTAAATCTAAGACCAAGATTGGTTCATCGATTTGAACTTGGGTGGCACCGGCTTCCTTCAACTTAGATAAGATTTCTTCGTAAACTGGCAAGATCTTTTCTAAAAGGGAGATTGGTTCCAAATCCAAGGAGTCCTTGTCGGACTTACCTAAGTATAAGTAGGAGATTGGACCTAATAAGACAGGTCTGGTTTCAATTCCGAGAGCCTTGGCTTCCAAGTATTCAACAACTGGCTTTAAACCGGCTTCAGTGTTCAACTTGAATTCAGTGGAGTGGGAGAAGGTTGGTCTAACGTAATGGTAGTTAGAGTCGAACCACTTAACCATTTCCAAGGCGGTAACATCGACAGCTGGAGTGGAGTCAGTGGCCTTTCTTTGTAAACCTCTACCCATGGCGAATAAAACATCAATTGGGGCCAAGTTGTACTTGGTGTATCTGGTTGGGATAACATTGAATAACAAGGATAAATCCAAAACTTGATCGTAGTAGGAGAAATCGTTAGATGGGATGATTTCAACACCAGCAGCCTTTTGCAACTTCCAGTTGGTTTCACGCAATTGCTTACCTTGAGCCAATAAAGCTTCAACGTCAACCTTACCTTGCCAGTAAGATTCAGTTGTTTTCTTTAATTCTCTTTGACCACCAATACGTGGGAACCCTAAGATTGAAGAAGCGACCATTGTTTAAATAATAAGTTCAGTTATTATGTGATATTTTTATATATATATGAACTAAAATATAAAAAGATTACTAACAAGAAAAAGAATTTTTCACTCCCAGCCCTTTTCAATTGGGGGGATTATGCCCTGTATTTATATTTCACACGTTTCTTAAGTTTCTAGGAGATTCGACGAAAAATTTTCCAAATTTTCTTCTGCATGGTGAAAAATTTCGGTGGTGCATGAATTTTTTAATGGTAATTGGAAGTATGGAGCTGAAGGTTTGATTGTTGGAGTAGGAACGAGGAAGGTGTGCATAGGGAGGAAGTTATACGAGCCGATTCAGGCGGTGGAAGTTGGGAGGACAGTAGTGTATGGAGGGACGGGTGCGGGCTGCGAATAGAGCGAAGTGTGTAGAGAGATGAGATGGGTGGAGAGATGAGGAGAGGATAGAGATGAGAGGAGGTGAGAGGAGAGGAGAGGAGAGGAGAAATGAGATGTGAAGAGAGATGAGGTGCAATGAACACAAGTACTGGGTGATATACTAAGAAAGCGCACACATTGGTGTGGTTCCTCATTTCGCATCCACTGAAACGGTCTACCTTAGCCTGCTTGGGCTCGTTTCACCCACTGCTAAGGCCCTATTGGCTTCTCGTCACTACACGTGAGATTAATCGCACGTGTAATTAGTTTATTGACTCTGTCTATATGGTACGCTTCTATGACTAACGAAGCATTGAAAAAAAAAAAAAAAAATGAAGCTAGTGCGCTCGCGCCGGTTACGGAACACTGTGGCAAACTGCTACCAGTTTAAGCTATGCGATGGGATGGAGCAATTGAGCAGCACGGTGCCCTTCTGAAGACAATTACGGAAGACAGCTACTGGCCACTTCGTGCTCTTGTCTGCCATAAAAACAGAGAACATATCTTTCTCGAATTGCCTGTGGAGCTCATTCTGCTGGTCTGCTAATCGCTCCGAGTTTGGCTCTCTCACAACAAGCGCACGGCTATACGCTCGTTTTCACATGCTTTCGCTGAACTCGTTTTGTTGGACACCACTGATCGTATACTGCGTAATTGGCTAGCAGTCCTCAGCTGGAAATGCACTGCTCAGATCGTTAGGTACTGCAGGGTACTGATCCACCGTTCCAGTTCACTTCGATGCCTGGTGCGCTCTGGGGCCGATGTGATATACGAGATCCACCTAGCAAACCATCCGATACATGCAACTTTCCACTATCCACTATATACCTCCGCTCCGAACGTACTGTTATCTCACACCCTGACAACATTATGTCAATTTCTACCTTTCGTAGTTTCGAACCCATTGCGCAGATAGCGCTTATTTCAATCTCTCTCCGGATTAACTACGCTAGACATGCCTGCGCATATTTAGCGAACCCACACGTGCATTCTCATTACTCTGCACCCAAAATCTCCACCAGCCAAACCTGTTTAACTTGACTGGCACAACCTCTTCATCTTACACCGTTGTATTCATAATTTTTCTTGATTTATTTGAAAATACGATAATTAAATACTCATACATAGAATTAGAGATCTCGACGTTCAGTTTTTTTATTTCCAAAAAAAAACACCATTGATAGGGGAAAAAAAAATTTTGGCATCAACCAAACAGTACAATACAGCAAGATCAATGGCCTCGGAGTAGCACACCTATAAAAACGATAACACTCCTTCTTCGGTCATACCTTCCGATAACACACATTTCTTCGGTCTCCACTTCTTCTAGTTCGTTTCAGGGAATGTATCACCTCTTTCCTTTCTGTTTTCAACAATCTTCTTGATGGTTGCATCGCTATGCAAGATACCGTATCTTCTGTACTGCTTAACCAAATCCTGGATTTTCAAATCTTCATTCTCGTTTGAATACTTCTCAAAGAATTCACCCAAAAGGGCAAGATATTCGTAACTAAGGGCAAACTTAGCATCCTTCTTGTTCAACAAGTCCTTAACAGAAGTACTGGACTTGTTATCCAAAGGAGTATTGAAACCTTCTCCCTCACCAAGGAACACACCCAACTTCTTCAATTTTTCGAAAACCCCGGCCTTGTGTGCAGGAACCAAACCACCATGCTCCTTGATCTTGTATTCTCTGAAGAACTCCTTATATTCATCAGGAGAGGCTCTTCTCGAACCAGTCCAACCAATTGCTAACAACTCTTCACGGGTGATATCCAGCAACGTTCTGACTGGACTGGTGATGAATGGAATTCTTGCACCAACTGGGTTGAATGCACCAGTCCATAAGATCATGAATACCATTGCGCACTTCATGAAGTGTAAAAAGAAGAACAAAAATTGAACAGGGACACTAACCGGTTCTAACAAGTCATTAATAATGGCACTGGCCCATTTTTCTTGGTCGAAATATTCAGCTAACTTAACCAAACCATAGCTGACTTGATTAGTGAAGCAGATACCAGGGGTTGGGGAGATATAGTCGGGCAAATCCGTGTACAACCAAACGAGCAAAAATGAGACAAAACTGTAAAACCAAAAACTTTTCAATTCCCAAATTGGTATGATTAATTGACCAGGCCAGCACTCATCTGAGATCTTGCTGTTCAAGGAAACAACCTTGCCAAACTTTTTCTTATCAGTGTCATAATCGAACAAAAGAGAACCATCTTCAGTAAGGTAACCTGGTGAGGTAGAAACCTTATAGCCCAAAGGAATAGACAGATGGAAAATCGACGGTCTTAATGCAATTGGTAACTCAGTAAAAATACGATTTAAATCCTTGAAGGTATCAGTTGATTTCACCTGGAAACAATAGTCTTTATCAAAGTCATCATTAAATCTGATGTATACTTCTAAGTACCCAGTTTCGGACTCAGTAACATCATCCATAAGCTTTTCGTCCGACATTATTCTTTGTAATAGTTTATTTATATATATATATATTTGTGTATATGATATATATATACCTATCTGTATGTATTAGCTCAAGAACGGAGAAGAGTGTGCTACTTTTTTTTTTTTTTTCGGGGTGCCACTCTCTAAGTACACTGAAGAATTTTTCCTGATTTTCGGTGGTTGGACGCAATTGCTGGGGTGCGGAGAGGTGCTAAATTCATAGAGAAAATCTTTTTTTCTCCCTAATTTACTGGCGATTTAGTGTGGGACCACTGGACTTTGGCGAATTTTACCTTTTATTTTTCCAATTGTTCCACGACAATGCGGGGCAAGTGGGAATTTTTTGCGGAGGGAAGTTTCTAGCAGAACGTTATACGTAGAGCATCTGGAGCCGCGCAGTAAGCCGGTGTTGAGCAGTAGTCTACAATTTTCCGAGAGTGTGTGCACTTTCAGATGAGGAAGAGATGGAGCTGGAGCTGGAGCTGGCTGGAGATGGGGCCAGGCACTGTAATGATGGAGAGAGTATGCGAGAGTGCAGCTTAGGAGGTTCGTAGAGAGTACACTTTTGTAGCTTAGGAGATTCGTAGAGAGTGCACATTGTAGCATAGGAGGCTCGAAGAGGGTGCCACAGGGTAGCATAGTCGTAGAGATTACCATAGGGTAACAAAGTTGGTAGATATTGAAAATTGGTACATCGACAACTTGTACGGAGAACTTGCAGGAGAACTTGCAGGAGAGCTTGTATGGAACTGTTATTAATGATGTGCCGTGACGTAGTCGACGAGACGGTGGGCCGAGTGCTGTTGTTTTCTCCATTTCCCAACTGATGCATTTTTTTTATTTGGTTTTTTTTTCACACATTGACGAGAACATACATACACGAACAGGTATAAGACGGCCAGGTGCATCAATACGTGAGCAAATTTGCGTTTGAAAACCCCAGCGAGTATGGTAGACAAAGTACGATATCGACAAGAAAATAAGTGAGCAAGTAAATAAATAAATAAATAAAGAATTAAATTAGTAGCTTGCACTTCTTGGCTCTACTTTAATTGATTTTTCACTTTCAGTGAAGCGTACGCACCAGAATCCTACAAGCATAACCTCAACTACACCCTACAGCCAGAGAAACACACACCCACTCTCTCCCATTCAGATTCTTCCAAAATTCGCCCTTCTAAATCCACTCGCTTCAAACTCACTCCCTTCAAATCCAATACCCTCTGCTACATCTAATCCCATCGCACATACCTAGCTTGCATCCAATTTATCCTATTATAGCCTCGTGAATACCTGTCAAAAGTCTCTACCGTGTCTCGGGGCGATGTGCCGATGCACCAGAGTGCTTCCCAAAAACCGCGTTCACCAGGCTCAACTCTCAACACCCGTACACCCACTATACTGGGCAGATCAAGTGCACGCAATGCGATATATTTACATACACTACGTTTCCCGTATTTACGTTTTACCCAATTCGGCTGTGTCGGACGCACTCGTGGTTATGATACACCCCTACACCCCTCCATCCGTCGTAATCCTAAGCCATGTCAAACTGAAAAATCTCACTGCTTCACCGGGTAACCCAACTGGTTGGACGATTTCCCGTACTGTTTCTTTTTTTTTTTTCACTACTGTCCCAAGGACGCAAAGAGGCTTCAAGGTATAATAGGCGATTTGTCTTCTTTTTTTAGAAGGGCTTAAATTTTTTTCTGTTACGTTCGTCTTTTCTCCTAATTCAAGCTTAGTATATAACTTTTGGTATTTCCTGTGAAGTTTTTGAAAGAAAATTATCCACCATCAAAGTATTTAAACTAATTTATACTTTTTTTTTTTCTTAGAAGGAGGTATCCGTTAGGAGCAAGTACTCAGATTCCTCAAAAAAAGTCTAGGCAAACACCGACACCCAGTGTAATTAACCTTTTGACACATTCATTGTTAGAACACGCTCATACGCTTGGCTGTATACATATATATATATATCATATTTCATAGGTAGGATACAGAAGAAATGCTTTTCAAATCTATCGCTGCCACTGTTGCTTCACTCGCTTCCTTGGCTTCAGTCTGTGCTGAAGATCTCCCAGCCATTGAAATCGTTGGTAACAAGTTTTACTACTCCAACAATGGTACTCAATTCCTCATGAGAGGTGTTGCATACCAACAGGATACCGCCAACTCCACTTCTTCGTTTAGTGATCCTTTGGCTGACGCAGCCTCTTGTAAGAGAGATATCCCATACTTGGAAGAGTTACAAACCAACGTTATCCGTGTTTACGCGCTTAACGTTTCCCAAGATCATACTGAATGTATGAGTCTTTTGCAAGATGCCGGTATTTACGTTATTGCCGATTTATCTGAACCAGATTTGTCCATCGACAGAGATGACCCTGAATGGAACATGGAATTGTACGAAAGATACACCGGTGTTGTTGATCTTTTCCACAACTACACCAACATCTTAGGTTTCTTCGCTGGTAATGAAGTCACCAACAACAAAACCAACACCGACGCTTCCGCTTTCGTTAAGGCCGCTATTAGAGACACCAAGGCTTACATCAAGGCCCAAGGTTACAGAACTATCCCTGTTGGTTACTCTTCTAATGATGACTCTACTATCAGAGGTCCATTAGCTGACTACTTTGCCTGTGGTGACGACGATGAGAGAGCTGATTTCTTTGGTATTAACATGTACGAATGGTGTGGTTCTTCTAGTTACTCCGCTTCCGGTTACGAAACTATCACTGAATTGTACTCTAACATCACCATCCCATTGTTCTTCTCCGAATACGGTTGTAACGAAGTCACTCCAAGAACTTTCCAAGAAGTCGGTACCTTATATGGTGATGATATGTTGAAAGTCTGGTCTGGTGGTATTGTTTACATGTACTTCCAAGAAACCAACGATTACGGTTTGGTCAGTATTGTTGACTCTGCTGTTTCCACTTTAACCGATTTCAAGAACTTGAAGTCTCAATTACTTTCCATTTCTCCATCTTTAGCCACTGTTGCCACCACCGCTTCATCCGAAGGTGCTACCTTATCATGCCCAACTGAATACTCCAACTGGGAAGCTTCCACTGACTTACCACCAACTCCAGATGAATCTATCTGTAACTGTATGGAAAACTCCTTGACCTGTGTTGTTGCCTCTTCAGTTTCTTCCGACGACTACGCCGACTTATACGCTTACGTCTGTGGTGAAGTTTCCTGTGATGGTGTCACCGGTAACGGTACCAGTGGTGACTACGGTGCTTACTCTGGTTGTAGTGCTGAAGAAAGATTGAACTTCGTCTTGAACTTGTACTACATAGAATCCGGCAACGACGCAAGTGGATGTGATTTCTCTGGTTCTGCTTCAACCAAGAGCGCTTCCACTGCCTCTTCCTGTGTCGCCGTCTTGCTGTCTGCTGGTACCTCTGGTTTAGGAACTGTGTCCGGTTCAGTGACTTCCAATGCCAATGCAGGCTCTACCACCGGTTCAGGTTCTTCATCATCATCCACTGCTTCCTCCACCAGTACCAAGCTGTCAGGATCTATCAAGCAAGTCAGCTTTGATGGAGTTACCAAAGGATTGATGGTTATCGTTTCCGTTGCATTAGGTGCAGGTGTTATCTTCATGTAAGATAATGTGTAATAAATAAATTGTTAGATATAAATATAAATAAGACTATTAAAGATAGATTAAGCACCAGTGTATGCTAAGGGGATGGCCTCCATCTCATTTACTCCGTCACCACCAGCTCCTTTCCTCCGATTCTTCCTCTCCTCTGCCTCTTTACCCTTGTGCTGTGGTTGCATTTGCCCCCTGCATATAGTCCCAATTTTTCATTACGTAACCAATTTTCCTTAGTACAAATTGAGTTTGCCCTTTTGGAGAAGGTACCCTGAAGAGTCCACTACAGAGAGTACTAGTTCAAGGAAAAATGGCCGAAGAAGATCTTATCAACCAATTCACGTCAGTTACCAGCGCACCTAGACATCTTGCAGAGCAATATCTTGCCAGGAACGATGACAATTTGATTGAGTCAATTGAAGACTACTATGCGAATGCGCAGACTGCCACCGGAGGAGGAAGCAGTAGTATAAGCGGAGGAGAAGCGAAGAAAACCAGTCAAAAGTATGTATATCTGAGTTAATATGGGACGAGTGAGGTCTGAAGAGGAACATTGAGAAGAAAATGATGGCGAATTAGGCAATCTGGGCAAGGAACGTGGGCCCCATGGGATTCTCTAGACGGTGATGGTTCGTTTGTGGGGCGGAAGCACAAACCATGAGGGAGAAGGTCGAAAGTGACGCTTTTTTGTTGGTTTTCACTTCTTTCAAGCCTTTTCTGTGTTGAATGGACCCAAGGATCCAAAGTAGAGTAGTTTCAGTTCGGAGAATCGGTGGAAGGGTGGTAGGATGGTGGTGCTGTTATGCTCCTGTACTGAGACTCTGCTGAAAGGATCTCAGCTTGGGATGAGAGATTTTGGACCAAGGGGACTCTTGATTCATGTTCTTGGCCTTTGAAGAGTTGCCTCTCTCTTAGTGTATTCGCTCTTAGTTCTCTAGTTATCAACCAATACTAACATTCTAGACCTGCCGGTGGGATCAGGACCTTCAGAGATCTTAACCAAGAAGAAGATGATGAAGACGATAAAACTAATACAAATTTCTTCACAGGAGGTGAGAAATCCGCATTGCAAGTCGAGGATCCCAACAAGAAAGACGGCAATGGGCGTGGATCTGGGGCCAGAGGAAGCGAGAGGTCCTTAGTCGATCAAATTTTCCAAAGAGCCAAGGAGCAAATGGATCAACCAGATGATCGTCCATCAGCTAATAGAGACGACGATGACGATGAAGACAGCGAAGATAATACCCCAAAATTCACAGGCTCTGGGTTCAAATTGGGTGATGGTACTGAGCCATCAACTGAAATTAAATCTGCAGAGGAGCTTGGTGGACAAGGACTGAGAAAAGTGCCAAGTAAAGTCACAAGAGAAATTATCTTCTGGAAGCAAGGATTCACGGTTGCAGATGGTCCGTTGCATAGATATGACGACCCTGCAAATGCTGCGGTTATGCAAGAATTGAACAGAGGTAGAGTTCCCATGGCTCTTTTGGATGTTGAATTTGGACAGGACGTAGATGTCAGCGTTTACAAGAAGACCGACGAAGACTGGACACCTCCAAAGAGGAAAGTAGGAGGATTCCATGGCCAGGGCCAAAGATTGGGATCACCAGTTCCGGGAGATGTCAATGTAGACCAAGCAGAACCATCGGGAGTTGCCGAGTCGGTTTCTTCTCCTCTAGCCACTGAGCCTGCTACACTGTCTGCTCCAGAAGGTGAAGAAGGAGATTCGTTGGTTCAAATTAGATTTGCCAATGGTAAGAGAACATCGCACAAATTTAATTCATCGGACGCCGTGTCAGTTGTGTATGACTTCGTCAAGACGCACCCAGATGCTCCGTCCGATTCAGCAAGCAGACCGTTCATCTTGTCGCACTCATTCCCTAAGAAGCCAATCGAGGATAGCCAAGAGGTCACAGTGGCAGAGGCAAAATTGAAGAATGCTGTGATTGTTCAGTTCTGGAAGTAGAGGGGATTAGATTGTGAGATTGCGAGATGGTCAGGGAACACTAGCCGCTGGTAGATAGAAAAATACACATACGACCAGGCTGTATATTGTAAATTCGCTATGTAGATGTAACAGTGCTCTATTCTGAGCCAGACCCCATTGATTTAACTCAAGAAGTAGACCTGTAGTGTAGAGCACACGATACCTGGAGAAACCGTAGCCCTCATATGCACTGAGCTTTTTTTTTTTTTTTTTGTCCTCAATTTTTCAAGCTCCGATATGCGATGAAGCTTCTTGATGGATGGTTAAGGCAACTTTGATAAGATAAAGAAGAGTGAGGAAAGTAGAAATATATATAGTAAGCAAGCTTAAATGATACAGCATGGTGAGACTCATACGACATACGAATAGAGGGTTGTTCACAATACGACAGGGCTTGTTAGAGAGAACCCTGATTGGTGGGGTACTGAGAAGCAGCATGATGCGTCTTAGGATGTACCTGAATCGAGGGATGTTAGATGGAATACCTGGAGATGAGATAAAGAGACAAGATGTAGATGAATCACAGGTGCAGATGAAGGGAATTTTGCAAAGGAGCCCAATATTCTTGTCTAGCAAATATGAGACTGGTGGTCTGAAGAATAAGGTACCCGATGCCTCTGTACATTGCAATGAGCCTACGGACGTGCGACTTATATTGAATGATGGGGTCTCCAAAGTGCCAGTTCCTGGTTCTGTTGTAGAATTTGACGCTGGCGAGAGCAACTGCAATGTAGGAGTCGTTCTAGAAGCATGTAGCACGAAGTTTAACGAAAATTATAATAAGCTAACCGTCTTGTCTTTGAAGAACGAGATCTTGCAAGTGTACACCCAGGATGTTACAATTCACTTCCACGCTGTGGTAGACCGGAAAATGATAGATGAAATCTCAGTGGAGATCTTGAAATATAGGCGTCATGAAGAAGAAAGCAGGGTCAGATTACAAATGGTCGGTTTCATAGAGAGGTTTATCGACAACTCTGTCGCCTTACAGAAGAGATTGAAAGCAGAGAGACAATTCGATACCGTGTATTCTCACTATAGCCAGATGCACAAAATAACCCCAATTTCTCTTCTAGATGTCATAACGTCCATCAAGCTTAGCGATACTGTAGCACTTGATATAAGCGACACCTTATTTGGCCATTGCACTTTGGTTATGGCATGCCACTTGGAGTTGGCCAACGATCCCACGAAATGGATCGTACCAAACTTGTATAAGAACAATAGGTTTACCAATGTTGCTAGAGTCAATGGATCATCAAATAATTTGGTGCCTCCAATGAGCTACCTTGCAAATTCCATGGTGAATCATGATTGCGTTGCAACTTTACTACAGGAAAGGGAGGATGGAGCCTCAGCATCCCCAACACCATCATCATTTCTAGCACAGTTACTCATATCTCAGTCGGAGCAACTGACTAGAAAACTGTTTATGGATTTGACGTTGTATTTCACCTTTTGGGAAGGGGCCAAGTTTAAATGGGCAATTGATTCAATGAAGCTTTTCGTTGTGTACCCACATCCTGCAATTGGAAGGGCCCTTGAACAAATATTAAGCATCGAGGAAACCCACGCAACCCCTTCTAACATTTACGAAGCTTTGAAGAAACTAGGTGTGTACGAAGATGATTCTTCGGATGTATTCTTGTCAGCCAATATGCTAGGAGAACCCAAAATAAAGCAGGTATCTGTCAAATCAGCACAAGAGTTAGTTCCATCTGAATTAGACATGGCGCTGGAAAGGCTTGCAGAAGACTTAATTGACAACTTCTCACATTTAAGGGACACATCTAGGTTTTATAAAGATTTAACTATATATGGCCTCCCTTCTTCCAGTGGAACTAAGTTCGGTTTTTCAATTGAAAAATCAAACGTTAGAAAGTATTGGATAAATATCCATGTTCAAGATCCAGCAACGAGAATTCCTCCATCGAGTCAATTATTTCTGATGTTGGCTAGTTCAGGTTTGAGATCTTCAATTCAGAGATTAGCCGGAAGAGACTCATTGGAGATGTTCAGTAAGAAGTTTCTCGAACAATTTGAGTTCAAAACGCAAAATATAGTTCAGCAACCTGAATTTGTATCAGTTGCAGATGAAAACCCTTTAAACTCACAGGAGCTAGCTTTTCAAAATACAGATCAGTTAAAAACATGCATGACAATATCATTTGCGTATTATCCATACGCCAACGATCCATTCGATAAGTTATCAGAAAAGGTTAAGATGAGTTTTGATGATATTTCTAATTTGGAGGTTAAACGCATTTCTTCTTTTGATGCTTTGGAGAACATCTTACATGGGAAAACTGAATCTGGGGAAGGGAGTGGAGGCTTTAGATTATTTAAAAGAAGACTGCTTTTATCACCTCAACCCACGGAACAGAAATTCACCCTTCTCAATGATAAGGATGGGCATGATATTAGATTTATTTATAATGTTATGAAGACTTATTCAAAGGTTAGAAACTTACGAGGAGCTTCTTTGTCGGATTCAAGCTTGGAGAGCATGATTGATTCGAACCTGGAAGCCTTACCAGAATTATGTGGATTCTTTTGTAGAGAAATTCAACTGCTCAGTGAAGACTTAACAGCGCATTATTGCTATAGAAATAATATTCCTGTTTTCGGTTACAGACAAGGCACGTTAGTTTCAGATCCTGAATTGGATGAAGTGACTAATTTGGAGACTATGTTTCAAAATAAGAGTGATAAGACGAAGGAAGCTGATCTGGTCTTCCTCTCACACAACAATCTCTTACTTCCAGAATTTTTTGCTGATACTTACTTCCAAACGTTGCTTTGTAGAGATTCTAATGGAAATACGCCAGCGGCAGCTAAAATAAGTGGACAGAATTTTCTCAACAAGACTCAAGTCGAGGTATTAATACTGGAACCTAGTTCAGAGGAAGAAGAATATGTTGATCCATTAATTCAAGAGGGATTTCTACTTGGATCGGTTAATGTTTTTGAACTGACATCAAAATTTTTATCGTTGATGAATCAGTATCAGATTCTAGCGTTCATACATTCTTTGGCTAAGAGGAGATACTTTGAGAGACTCTCTTACTTGCAACAAATTGAACAATTTCGCTACCTCAAGAGATTGGGGTACCCTACTGACGGACCACTCCCATGGGAAGTCTTAGATGACGAAATAGTCAAATCTGACAAAGAAAGTGCATTTAAGAATTACTTCACGGCAGCTCATAAAAAGTTTAGGAAGTTGCAAGAGTTTGAAAGCAACCTCATGAATGATATAGGAGCATCAAATATAATCGATTTCACATGCGTCTTAACCAAAATCAGTGGTAAGTACTTGGATGATAAGGTTCTTGCCAATGCATATTGCCAGCAACTAGGAATCGAAATCGAGGTGTTAGTCGGTAGGAATAGGACCGTGACTGTGGGGAGTTTCATTGAGTGCGACCGAGTAATATACTTGGATGCCATTGGAGGCAGGCTCGTTTTAGGAACGAGTGAAATGATATAGAAAGGTGATACACGGTGAGGAGAATGTATATATATATATAATAGAGTAAGCAGAAGTACATAGAACAAACCTGCAAAGGTAGAGACACTTCAGATACAGAAGCATATGCATATAATATAGGAGTGTCAACACACAATAAAATAGACATAGTACACTATAGTATGCGCAATGTAGTAATTTTTCGGAGGAAAGGAGGCCCTTATTTCTCATTAAGTACAGCCTTACAGCGAGGGCCACTCTACGTAGAACACGGCCTGACAGCTGGGCAAGCATCTTCGCTAACCAACAGTACCTGGAGCATCGCTCTGACGCACGAAGTGCTGCAATCCATACTGATTATATAAGTTTATATGCAGTCCACCTACCATAGCCATCTGAGCCAACTGCCAGTAAGGACAGTAAATCTCCACCACCAGCTTCTGAATGGAGCCCAAAATTGGCCAAAAGCTTCGTTTCTATCCACTCATCAAGAAAGCGGCCAAAAATCTACCTTAGACCCCAGACTGTAGCTGTGACATCTCACCTCTTCCCCCAGCAGCATTCTCGGATCTGAATTTTTTGACTCACACTTCAAAATCTGACGCACCAAATTGACGCACGAACATATTTTTTTTTGGCAGCGGTTGAAAAATTTCAGCTCACATCTTCTTTTGCCCTTACTGTCTTCGTAAGCACTGTGTGGATCCGAATATGTTTGTATGTATAGCAGTAGAGTGGTACAGCTGAGTACCAGTGTGGTTGGGAGGGCGAAAAAATCAAGAAAAACGAGCGAATAACCACTGGTATTGGTGTAGTTCGGACTTTTCTTCTGGCTGTGTTTGTGATGCACAGGCTCTCTCTCACACTGCTCAACGTTCTCCAGGTTCTCTTGTCTTTATACTAACTTGTAAATATTGCAGGCCGATATCCAACCTTCACTTACATCGCTTGGTTCTATCATCGAGAACAACAAGAATACCTTGACCGCTCCCGAGCTCCCTAATCTTTACCCTATCTACAAGTACGTCACTGTAGATGACCTTAACACGCACCAGGCTTACCTTAAGTTGGCCAAGTTGAACGATCCCAAAAGAACGCCTTCGTTCATCTTGGAATCTGCTCCAAACGGTGACACTGTAGAAAGATACACATTCATTGGCTACAACCCTCGTAAGATCATCAAGACTGGTGACGTCGAGGGCAAGTATGCCCCAGGGTATGTCGACGTAGACCCAATCACCATCTTAGAGAAGGAGTTGAGCAGCTACAGACAAGCTCAATTGCCCGGTATCCCCAAGCTCAGTGGTGGAGCCATCGGATACATCTCTTATGACTGTATTAAGTACTTTGAACCAAAGACTAAGAGAGACTTGAGAGATACCTTACAGTTGCCTGAAGCTGTGTTGATGATGTGTGACTTAATTGTTGCCTTTGACAATGTCTTCCAGAGAATCCAAATCATAAATAACATCCACGTTGACGAGTCCACTAACGCTGAAGAGCTTTCAGCAAGGTTCGAGAAGGCACAAGCCGAGATTGTCGAAGTGGAGCGTATTCTTAAGTCAGATGCTGACGCCTCTACCATAACACCAATTCAACCACCTATCAAGCCAAACCAGAGTTTCACTTCTAACATTGGGCAAAAGGGTTACGAATCACACGTTACCAACTTGAAGGCGCATATTTTGAAGGGTGACATCATTCAAGCTGTTCCATCACAGAGGATTGCAAGGCCAACGAGCTTGCACCCATTCAATATCTATAGACATTTAAGATCCGTCAACCCATCTCCATACTTGTTCTACATAGATTTGGTTGATTTCCAAATCATTGGAGCTTCTCCAGAGTTATTAGTCAAGAGTGATGACCAAGGAAAGATCATTACTCACCCAATTGCTGGAACTATCAAGAGAGGTGCTACGTATGAAGAGGATCAGGCAAATGCAGACATTTTACGTTCCTCGTTGAAGGACCGTGCTGAGCATATAATGTTGGTGGACTTGGCTCGTAATGACGTCAACAGAGTATGCGAACCAACCTCCAACAGCGTTGACAGATTATTGACCATTCAAAGATTCTCTCATGTGATGCACTTGGTCAGTGAGGTATCAGGAACCTTAAGACCGGATATGACTAGATTCGATGCGTTTAGATCCATCTTCCCCGCCGGAACTGTGAGTGGAGCACCCAAGGTGAGAGCCATGGAATTAATTGGAGAGTTAGAGAACGATAAAAGAGGTGTTTACGCCGGGGCAGTAGGACACTGGTCCTATGATGGTAAGACCATGGATACTTGCATTGCGTTGAGAACGATGGTCTTCAGAGATGGTGTTGCTTACTTACAAGCCGGAGGGGGGATAGTGTTCGACTCGGACCCATACGACGAATACATTGAAACGATGAACAAGATGAAGTCCAATAACGAAACAATTGTCCAAGCAGAAAAGGTTTGGATAGAAAAGGTTGGTGTTGCCAAGGACTAAACAAAAGGGATAGACTAGTTATGAATTAGAATAATAAACGTACAAAAAGTAGAATAGAAAGCCGGGAGGTCACACCAGTAACCACCACTTCAGTAACCACCAATTCAGTAACCGCCAATTCAGTAACCACCACTTCAGTAGCCACCACCACATTCTCTTGAACGCTCTCCACCTGCCTCATCTCTCATCGCTCGTCCCCATTAGGCTAAATTTCAAATGCCTGCACGTGACGTCACGTGAGAAATTCGTCGAAGATCATCGATTCGACGCTTCTCCCAGCACGGCCCAGACGACAACAACCACAGTGTAGAGACAGGCTCAAGACCGTTAGTTTTGGAGCAGGAATTGCCAGTACTATCTCCATATACCAGATTATCAAGTAGGGGAAGGCTACCTTACAATAATATAGCGGCCAAATAAAAAAAAAACGGTTCTAAACAAAAAAATCTAAAACTGAAAAAAAAAAAAAAAAAACATCTCCTGGTTCAAAGTAGTAACTCAATCATGGAAGATATAGCAGGTGCTAAGAATTTCTCTCGGACGCCTACTTCTTGGGATGCGGAGGATGACATTCTTCTTATGCATTTAAAGGACTCGCAGAAGCTCGGGTGGAAGGAAATTGCAAGTCATTTCAACAACAGAACGCCCAACGCTTGCCAGTTCCGTTGGCGTCGTCTTAAGCTGGGTAATTTGAAGAACCCACCCAAGTCATTGACAGGTGCAGAAGGTAAGGCTGGGCTGTCGAAAGCAGGCTCGACCACACCAGGGCCCGTGGGCGGCATTGGCCTTAAAAAGAAAGCAATGTCTCCTTCCTCAATGGGGACCCCTTCCAAGTCGAACATTGGCGGGGTCGTTGGAAGCGGACCGTTTGGGTTGTCACCTGGAGTCACCTTCACTGGGTACGACAACAACGTAAGCAATGCATTAGCAGGTCTCAATGCTTTGCTGAACACACCAAGCAATATCTCTACGCCTGGTAGCTATCACCCCTCGCCTATACCCAGCGCTATAACGCCAACGGGGACGTCCAGTTCCAGCGGAAGGCATAACAGTTTCGGGCTGCCGGTGTCGCTAGACCCTCAGCCACCGCTGGCTGCGGCAGCAGCAGCAGCTAATAATGGAGGTGGGTACTATGCTGACATTCTGATTGACCCTACGATGAACTTGCCTCACAACCAGCCACACCCACACGCCGCTAGAAGCGTGAAGGGAGGAAGCAATGGCTCTGGTGGACAGAATGGAGCAAACGGTGCAGGTTCTGGCTCTGGAGGACAATCCGGACCCAACACTGGAGGCGACAATAGCAGAAGGAATTCCACTCCTATAGCGTCTTCATCTTCGTCCTCTTCAGGAAAGGAAAGAGAGCACAGTGCCAGCGGTCAATCATCGTCTATAATACACCACAGGAATGGAAGTATAGTGGGACCCTCGTTCCATAGTAATTCCATCATACAGATCGTGAAGGACGAAAGAACGTCTATATCGTCGCCCACGAGAGCTTCCGTGTCGTCGTTACCTTCGAAATCCATGAACATACCGCATCACCAGCTGAATAACAACGCCTTGGCTCATTTGCCAGTATTGTTTGGAACCGGTGGGAGCATATCAGGGCCGTCCCCAAACCCCAGCATCAGTGGAGCCAGTGGTCATGGGGGAAGTGTTTCGCAACAAACAGTCACGTCCTTAAGAAACGGGAGTGTTGGAAGTGCCACGGCATCTGGCGGAGGCAACAGTGGCGGGAGTGGTGGATACTACTCCCGTTCCGGATCTGTCGTTATCCCATTTAATGCTGAAAAACGTGAAGACTACAAGATCGAGAAAAAGTCCAACCTGGCTATAGCAGCTGCGGCAGTGGCAGCAACCACAAAGCATCTTCAAAACCATCAAGCCAAGCCCAGCAAGAAGGCTGCCTCGAGCACCAACCACAATAGTAAAGATAGCCACAATAGTAAGGCTGGCAACACTAAAAACGGTGCAAATCTATTCAAAATCCCCTGGTCCATGGAAGAAGACGAACTTTTGATAAATCGTCGTAACCGAGAACTTTCATTTGCAGAGTTATCGATACTACTCCCACAAAGAACGGAAGGAGAGATTTGGTCTAGAATAGATCATTTAGAGAAGCTCCGGAATGGACATCGTGCGTCCAGAGTGAATAGAAGAAGACAGTCACTGATTGGATTGGATGATGTTGACGATTTCTATGATGTGGAGGATGTTATGATTGACACAGACGACGAAGATGATGACGATGAGGTGTTGCTAGACGATGACGAGACACTAGGAGGTGGGCCCGTACGAAGAAAGAAAAGAAGAGCCAGTTCTGCGGTAAACCCACTTAGTGTTGATAGAAGGAGATTGAGATAGGGCCCCAACTGGAGCGGCTTTTTCATCTACTTCTTCTGTAAAAGCCATGTATTAAATAGCGTTAATAAAAGTAATCTGATAAAGAGGTGGTGTAGGACTGTGGTAGAAGTATGTTGTGTGAAACCTGGGTATCTCCTCTCCTTGTATCAAACAATATGCGAGCGCTTAGGTCTTCAGCTTCGCCCGCTCAACATAGCTTACACAGAGTATATATAGCTTATTACGTGAATTCATAGTTCTATTATCAAAGATATGTATGTACATAGCATTTTGGCCCTTGGTACAACTTTAAGTCCGACGTTATTTGGTCTGGGACAGCCTTTGGGGCAGGTCCAACCCCACCCTGTAAACTGACCAGCATAAAAATAGCCTATTATAAGAATTGATTTCTATTATCGAAGATACAAAATGTAGGTAACTTCTTAGTACAACTTCAAGTCCGACGTTATTTGGTCTAGGACAGCCTTTGGGGCAGGTCCCAACCCCAACACTGTAGCACTTCCAGCAGCAATTTGGGTCCTACCGGCATCGTGCACTATATACGAATTCACTCCAAGTGAAATTGCTTGTGCATAGAGCATGTCCATTTCCTCTTGGTTGGGTACTTGAAGAGTAATCTTAGCCTGTCCATTTCCATACTCCCATCTCTTGACCATCTGCTCGTTATAAGCTTCCGATTCTGGATTGGTAATCATCTTATAGAGAGCCAAAGTAGCATGCAGACACTGAGCAGCGGCCTTACCTTTCCCCATTTTCAAGTCCTGGCGCACAACGAGAGTCATTCTGACTTCCCCTGGGACTTCATTTAACAGGGTTGAGTTCACTTCGTATTCAGAAGCAATGGAATCATCACTGTAGTCTTCGTCATCAGTCTCAGAAATGTCGCTTGCATTGCGCTTCGACTTCTTTGGACGAGGAGGAGAAATACTTGCAAATAAGTACTTCCCAATTAAGATCCCAGATACCAAGGAAACTAATCCAACCGAATAGCAGTTATGTAAGCCCATTTATGGAGTGTTGAGTGGTCCTAACTACAAGAGACTGATCACATAGCAAGAAATTTAAAGTACACAACTTTATTGTGCATGAGTCGGCGATGCGCGCGATGAGGCTCAATGTATCTGGGGGTGCTTCGAGAAGGTAAGCAGCCTTTGTGATGCTGATAGGAGTAGAGTAGTTACGGCGAGAAGAATGGAGGAAGAGAAGGTGATAGGTTACTCGAGTCATGTAAAAGATTTGTATTTGAAATTTTAGATAAGTGCTGATCTACTATTTTAGTGAAGGTGTATGATGAGCAACTTGGATAGCTTCCATGCATATACTTTAGGCTGCAATTTTTGATCTTAACAACTACTACTCTTCTTAAGAAGCCTTTCTGTATACATAACTTTTCGCCTAGTTAACTTATGTAAACTATAAGGAAATTTCGTCTAAGGCTGCTGATAGCTGGTGCAATCATGAGTTTGACATGGTTACTCGATTAATGAAACTGGAGCGAGTCTGCATCCTTGCATACCATTCGATAAGAGCATCGCACTCTTCAGGTATTGGTACTTTCAACATTGCACCAAAGATCAAGCCTCCAACAACCGTGATGTCGGCCATTGAAAAGGTATTCCCAGCAATAAATGGCTGTTTGCGGAGTACACTATCGAAATAATGCATTCCCTTTACCGACTTAGCACGTTGGTGGAGCCCCCACTCGTTGTTTTGGTAAATCTCCACTTCTGGTCCCAACCCAGGCGTACTGTTGTGAAAATAAACACTAAAGGGATCGAGGAGTTCTATTTCAGCACGATGGTTCATCATGTGAATGATCCCTTTTTCTTTGGGGGTTACACCGGTGAGCTTTGGCTTACCATCGAGATTATCAAGGTACTCTGTTATGGCAGTACACTCGCTAAGAAATAACCCGGGTTCGATTTCCAAGACTGGTAATGTTCCAGAGTAGTTCTTTGCTAGTAAGTCAGGTTTTTTGTGTTCCCCTTTAGTAAGATCGACAAGAACATACTCAACTAGTGACTGAAGATTATTCTCTGCCAATGCCATACGAACTCGAGTCACGTATGGCCCACCTGGGAAATCGTAAATTTTCATTTGACCCATTTTTTTGCTGTTTTATTTTGCACCCATGATTCAATATTTGGTTTGGAAATCAATTCCTACCAATATATATATGTTTGTTTTACATACATACGGTGTGCTCTAGATTTCATCCTATTTCATCGCTGAGATGCTCCTTCTTTAACTTGTATGCACTGTTCCAATTGCCGATATCATAGTCGGCACTTTTTCTACTTTGTTTGTCAGCAGTGATTCTGTTAGGTTTGTCAGCATCTAAAACTGCAGCAACAAAGCGAGAAACGATAACACATGAATACCACACTAAATAGGTGATAGGAATCATTTCTGGATGAGAGAATGTTCCAGTAAATGAGTACCTAAAAAATATTGCAGATTACTAAGATGCATTCGAATACGCATAGCAGTGCACCCTATAATAACTGCTAACATTACCTCGTATAGAATCTAGTGGATCCATTTGAGGATGGCAGACTGCAAGAGCCTTTTTTTCATGTGGGGAAGTACATCAGATTTGCCCTCCCTAACAGCTGAAAGACCTAAAAGCCGGTTACGTATCACAGTGCAACATATAGTTTCAAAAGAGCCCTAATTGCTCTATCAGAATGCATGGGAGGTGCAGACTTTCCATTTTATTTACAGCTCCAATGTGTTCTATTTCATTTTTACAGTTCCGATGCCTATGATTCTTACTCATGCTAGATCGTTGTTTCATTCTACATCGTCACTAATACTATGCCAATACCTTACTCTTCTTCACCTTCTTCTTCTTCTTTTCCACTTTCAGACTGTAATCTCTCCAGTTTTTCACTCTTACGTCCCTGTCGTCCTCCCATTTGGACTCCATCTTCTTCTTAAGTTCCCTCTCTTTCCTTATTTTAGCCAATTCCTTCATTTTCTGAGCTTCCTGCCTCTGTTCAAACTCCTTCTCGATATTCTCCAGTCGTAACTCCTCTTCGAGTATCTTTGCTACCAAAGATTGAACTTCTACTTGACTGACACTCTCAGTTTTTCTGCCAATTGTTTCGTTGGCATCCTTGTAAATTGCAATAAGTCTCTCTTTTTCGTTAACTAACGATTTGGTTTCTGCATTATCTACATCTTCACTACTGTCACTATTATTATTACTACTGTTTAGCACCAATTCGGCTCTTTTTAATTTTTCAAATGCTTGAGGTGCCTTAGGATTACTGACTTTATCCGGATGAACTGATAATGTCTTCTTTCTATACGATCTTTTGACCTTGTTTGCTAATTCATCGTAAAAATCATCTTGTCCCAATTTCAATGGGTCAATCTCAAGAATTGCAAAATAGTCCCACCTACAAGTGGACAAAATTCTGTCTATTTCATGATCTTTGTTCAAAGCAGACTGTTCAGCATTAAGTATAGAATCTACAGACATACCGGATCAATTTTACGTTAGTATACTAGCTCTACAAGAAAGAAACCTTTGGGGTATAAGATTCAACTAGTGTCTGCATCGCGATTTCCATATTGGTCAAATGGTCGAGTATGGATGAATGAAAAAATATGTGAAGAAGTAGTTCTTTTGAGCTACGCTGTTCATATTGCTTATATTATTGGTCTTATTGCTGTTTCTAATACATGAGATCTATTAGAAAGATGTGGAAACCTCGCTACTTTGATATTGGTGTTAATTTCTCGGACTCTATGTTTCAAGGTAGGTACCATGGATCTTCTGAGCCAAAGCATCCTCCCGACATAAGCAGAGTTGTAGAAAGAGCCAAGCTATTCAATGTTGAAAACATTCTCATAACTGCATCTTCTATAGCAGAAAGTAAAGAACACTTCGAGTTATGTGAAACTTACAAGAATTTCCATTCAACCGTTGGTGTGCATCCTTGTACGGTCCAGCAAGAGTTCTACTCAAGCGACATTTCAGTCGATTCGCAGCTATCTAAACTAAGTGAAATTGCTACACAAGGAATTAAATTGGGCCATATCAAGGCATTTGGTGAAATTGGGCTCGATTATGACCGATTGCATTATACTCCAGTCGATCAGCAGAAGGAAATGTTTCAAAAGCAATTGGAGCTCTTTACTTCGCTCAAGTTGGGCTTACCATTTTTCTTGCACATGAGAGCAGCATGTGATGACTTTATTAGTATAATCGAGCCATTTGTGAAGAATTTTGCACTTCGTGGTGTCGTACATTCGTTTACTGGGACAGAGGAAGAGTTAAGAAAGCTTTTGGAGTTGGGGTTCTATATTGGAGTGAATGGGTGCTCTTTGAAGACTGAAGAGAACTTGAACGTCATAGCCAAGATCCCAAAAGACAAAATTTTAATTGAAACTGATGCTCCATGGTGTGAGATTAGAAAGAGTCATGCGAGCCACAAGTATATTAGTCCGTACCCCAACGTCTTCTACCCAGAATTGCAGATTCAAAATGAAACAAGTGAACCATCTGTGCTCTCTGGCGAACCAGATTCTAGTAACAGTAGTGCCTCCGAATCAAACACAACCAAGAAGAAGAAGAACACTCCCAAGCCGAAGGTTACTATTAAGTTTGACGATTTTCTTCCATTTCCTGTTGTGAAAAAAGGAAACTTTTCCAAGCATGCAACGTTGGCCGAAGCTCATGCCAAAGAACATAATAAGGTGGAGAATCTCTTCCTGGATGCAACCGGTCCTCTTGCATGGCCACTAATGCAATCAAGGAATGAGCCCGTGTTTGTAGGATACGTTGCAGAAATCTTATGTTCCATATATGGGATTCAAGAGGAAAAGGAAATCCAGAAGTTCATAGATTCTGTTTATGAGAATTCGTGTAACCTTTTCAATCTACCAATTCTTGAGTAATAGATACTAAAGAAAATATTTATTATTAATATACATAACGATACCTTTCTACTATACAATTTTCATTAATTTCTAATTAATACCGCCCGTTTTTGCGCTCTTTTATATGTACATCGGAAGATGAAGAGTCCGAGTCTGCATCATCAAGATCTTCTTCGTGTTCATCTTCCTCCTCCAATTCCTCATCACCTTCATCTTCTTCCTCTTCTTCATCCACACCACCAACCAACTTTCTTCTGGCAGTCCTCGTATCCAGTTGGTCCTCCTCAGGCAATTCAATGTCAGATATCTCTTCAAATTCAGAATACTCCTCGTCCTCTTCTTCTTCATCATCTTCATCAATTTCTTCCTCCTCTTCCTCTTCTTCTTCCTCTTCGACTTCCATGAAGACTTTATTTTGTTGCTCTTTCAAGCTCGTGGTTTCAAGACCGCTAACTTCAGTTAATATGCGTTTTGGTACATTTGGAAGCGATACCATATCTGGATGGCAAACTATTAATGAGTCCTCATCCTCATTTTCAATTTCATTAGCTCCATTTGCCTCAGCTCCAACGTTCTGAATTTCCTGCTCGATTTCTTTAAAAGCTTCTTCTTCAAACGAGAATGGATTATTAATATCATCTTTGAGAAAGTTCACAATATGAGAAATACTATTAGAAGGAGTGGCAAGTAGGTTAGTTTGGTTAAGAGGAATGGTCGGAGCACTATTTATACCTCCAGAAGGTCCAAATAACATTGGTTTCCATATTAGTTTACTTTCATCAATCCAAACATATCCTTTTTGTTTCCACTTTGCTATTACTGCGTCGATGATCGGCAAATTGATCATTATGCCAAATTTGCCAGTTTTCTGGCTCCGAACAAGTGATTTCACCTGTTCCATACCAACTACAACATCGGATGGAATCATACCAGTCAATTTCGAAATAGAATCAATAGATAAAGAAAATTGCTTTTCATCCTTATACTTATCATACAACTTTCTCAAAGTGAATGCAATTGTGACTTTCCAATAATTCCTGTAACTCACCAATCCCAAGTCACTTAATGGTTTCTCTGGCGTACCGAATTTAAATTCCCTCCTACTTAGTAAATAACTGAATGAAATCAAAAAGTTACCATATCCTTTTCTTTGATAAATGGGGAGTGTTAGGATACATGAAACGTTATAGTCGCTGTTGTTAAGTTTTTCTTTCAGAAAATATCCAACGAAATGATACTTCGATTCATCTTGAGAATCAATCTCCGTCAACACATAAAAGATAAATGGCTCAACGTCATAGTACAAAGTCTTCAGGTTTAAGAATAACTTTGCTAAGAGACAAAGATTCTGGCAATAGTGAATATTCTTCCTCCCGTCAACTTCCCAAACCAGTAGTTTTTGCTTCTGATCACGATATATTTCAATACCAGGAGGATGGTGGTTGGATAAGTTGCAATTCTTCAAGCTATGACGCTCAAATGAAGTTGGAGAATTCATATACTTGAGGCAAAACTCACAGATATACAATTTGGGGCATTGAGAATATTCTTCGGGGTAGGGAGCAGTATACCAAGTGTCGATTTCAAACTCTCTGAATTGAATTTTAGAGATTTTGCTTCGATTGGTTATACGACTGCCTTCATCCTCTTCAGCAGCTGCTTCTCCTACATCATTGGTTGTTTCGGATTGCTCGCCAGTTTCCAAACTAGCCATTTTCTCTCTAAGAGCCTCTCCCTGCTGAAGCAAAGATTGGAATAAACTCCTATCTTCTTTGGTAGGATCAGTTTCGTTGATGATACAGTCTGGGAAGGGAAGCAAACCCTTGTACGGAAGTTCTTCAAACGGATCTACATCATTCTGAACTTGGTTACTTGAAAGTTCTACATGTTCACTGTAGTCGGTGGTATCGGATGTGCTGTAGTCAGCCTCACTGACATACTTGTTTACGTCAGTGGCCATACCGTTAGCCATTTCTAATTCTTGTTGCAACTTCCGGAGTAGATACTTCGATAACGGCTGGCCCAACTTTCTGGGCCGTCCCCTTTTCTTTAACTCTGGTCCATATCGCATCTGAGCTGGAGAAAGCAGATACCCGTTCAACTGTCCTTTGTGGACAGCACTAACTTGGGTAGTACGAGGATGACTGTGGGTATTGTCGCCATTGGCTACTGGGCCATTCACCGTAGTAGCGGCGTGGCGTTGTATTACGTTCAGTTTTTTGTCCATGGGTATCTTGTATCTTATCAACACATTGAAATGACGTGAGGACCTGTTTACCACCACCAGTGGAGGCATCCCAGGCTCAAGCTGTCGCACTCTATCTCTACCACCGTTTGCCAATCTGCGCCTGGGTGTAGTGCTACTCCTGTGCTGGCTTTCTTGCTGTTTAATCAATGCTTTCACTGAGTACGTCGATATTGCCGAGTTCCTTTTGCGTAACGACCTTGAACCGTCCGAATTGGAGGACAATTCAGTCCCCTGATCTGCCGGGCCGCTGCCGGGACCAGCAGCTACAGGTATGGCGTCGCTGTAGAGGGCACCAAGTTCACCTAAACTGGTGTTTTCTTTCTCCGGTTTGTCCAGCCGCCCATTGGATACGTTACTGATACCAGCCACTATATCAGAGAAGATCCTATTGTCCGGTATACGCAACAGATCCAATAGCTTTTTCATTTTGAAATATTTGTTAGTGATCTATCTAGTATGAGTTTGTGTACTGCACATAAATCTGATTCAGCCCTAGCAGTTATTCTATCTACACCCCAATACAGGATCTTGCTTTGGTCTCAATCTTTGTGATTCTTCTCAAGAGGTGGCACTCTTGCAGGGATTCAGAAGGTTGAGAGTCTCCTGTTTTCTAACAGCTAAATAAGGCAGTGATGAGTTGGTCAGTCGGAGTTTTGTTCTGAGCAGTGTTGATCTTTGGCAGTGGGAGAAAAATCAAAATACGGTTAGAGAAGAGTTCTATATGCAGGTGCGAAGGGCTGATTAAGAGCTGAGAGCAGAGAGTGAAGGAGCAGGAGATGTTGGGAAAGGAGATGAAGATGGTAGTGAAAGGAGCTGAAAATGTGATTTTCAGGTCCTGATAGTGTGCAAATAGAGCAGGGCCCTTTTTTTCTGTAATTTTTTGCCTTTTTTATGCCTTTTTACTTTCTCTTCCAGTTGACTATTTGCTTCAGATGGTGGAGATATTCAATATGCACTAGCTAATTTGCACCCAATCAACCGGAGAGAGAATAATCCGAATTAGTGCATTCCTTAGATAAGAAATGCAGCACGTCAAAAAAGAAACATGTATGCTGGAAGCATCAAGTATGGATACTTTGGGGAATATGGAGAGAATTTGGCCCGCATTCGAGTTCATATTGCCAGTAGAAGAAGACCGGATCCCACTTCAATAGCCGGGGCCCGCCCTTCGCTGGTCCACATGAGCTTAGCTTCTTCTTGGTTTCAAGGTGCACCTTTGGCTATTTTCCTATTTCTTCTGGCTTGGCTTCGTATTTTTCCATCTCGATGCGTACTAAAAAATTGCTGCAATTTATGGGATGAGGTCCATGTGACACGGCACGGTGTTAGTCGAAGCCGTCTGGAATGCGCCATAGTAGCCAATCATATCGAGTTATTTCAGCCCATCTCAAGCAGACTGGGAGTGTGCAGCTATTTATTTACGTTTTCGAAGGTTTCTAGATTCGATACCACCGAGTCCAGTTGGCCTAGCAGCGCATTTTATACTACAATCTACAAGTTCAAGCTGATGATGCCGACAGGTGAAGCAGTCTGATGAGCAAGGCTGATGAACAAGGCTGATGAAGCTGACAGACGAGACATGCCTTTATCAATGCTAGCTTGCTCTTCTTCTTCTCCTTTTCCTTTTCTTACACTATATCTAATGAGCGAGTTAATAATATTAAAAAGAACAACTTAGTCTAATGACACGCAGATGCGTAGTTTATATATAATAGTAGTAATAAAATAATAAAAAGATTAAATGACATTTGACATAAACATGTCAAAAGCAAACTAAAAATAAAATCAAACAATTAAAAATCAAAAGATGGATCGGGATAACATTCATAAAAATTGTGTCTCATGACACTTGTCGTAATCATATCGTACAGGGATGAGTTTAGTTTTATTTCGTCTCTACTACTTTTTCTCTTCCTTCTTATCTTTATCATCATCTTCTTCTTCAATTTCTTCGATTTGAGCGTCTTCACTTTGTTCGCCATCATCTTCTTCGCCTTCTTCTTCACCAACTTCACCTCCTGACATTCCGAAGTGTGCCAATAAGGATTGAGCTGAAGAGGTATCTAAATATATGACCCCGTTTTCGTTCGTTATGGCATTGCTGGCGAGAAGTTTTTGAAGAGAAATGGCTCCGTCATTGGCCAAGGTCTTGTTATTACTTTTTTCATCTTCATCGATGTCTTCATCTTCTTCGTCGATTCTTCTAGAAGATGCAGCAGCAGGCCCAGAGGAGGAAGATGCAGCTCCATATCTAGGAGTAAACCCACTATCGTCTGATTGCTGGCCAATCAGGTAATGGTCACCGTATAAGTCCTTATATATGGAATCGTATGGAGGACTGACATTTCCTAATTCTTTTATTGAGCTATCACCTTCTACTTTAGCAATCTTAGCGTTAATCTTGTCGTACCATTGATCTAAAGTTTCATTTTTGCTTTCGTCTAAAAGAGCTACAATGACAATAGACATATTATCACATCCTATTCCGGACCCATCACTTGTTGGGGCACAACACAATTCCATGATTTCTTCACAGATTTGAGTCAAAGGCTTCTTTTCCTTGATCCCTCTTCTAACACATTCAACACATTGTTGCGAGGTTAAACAATCCCAGATCCCATCACAGGCCAAAACAATAAATTCATCCTTTGATAAGTCAATGTCGTGCTTGATAACATCAGGGTAACATGTGACAATTTGTTCTTCAGCAGGTAAGTCAGCGTTCTTCTTGAATTCAAAGTCACCAATACCTCTGGATAACGCCAAATTCCCATTAACACGGCCCATGTCAACGTAACCGCCCGCGGAACAAATTCTAGCCTTCTCACCTTCGTTTGAGGGCTTGTGATCGTAACTCAATGCCTTGGCGAGACCATTGATGGACATGATGGTTCTCAGGTCACCAGCGTTACCGCAAAAGATCGATTCGGGGGTTATAATACACAGAGTAGCTGCACAGCCTGAGTCGTCGTCTCTCATGTCGTAGTCACGGAGAATGGCCTGATCACACGATAAGAACCCATCCTTCAACGCCTGGACGTAATCCTTCTTTTTGTAGGCGTCGGTGGAACGAATTATACCGTGGAGCTTCTTCCCGGTGAAAATAGCCGCCTTCTCACCTCCATGTCCATCGTACACACCAAAGAACGCATTCTTGTCGCCATTGGCATCCGCGGAAACGGCGTCCTCGGTCTTTACATCCCCGTCTTCATCGTCGTCTCTACCTTCAGTGGTGAGTTTCTCGTCGCCCAATTTCAAGATCGTAGCATGGGCATCCTCCATGTTAATACGCCACCCTTGCATGCAAGAGAGCCCGTACGCCAAACGGGCGTCACCGCCCTTTTCGGAGTGCTTTTCTGTAACTGGTTGCGAAAGAATCTGTCCCATTGAGTCTGTGTTGTGTCGATATGAGTATCTGTACCTTAATTGATGTGGTTGTTGGTTGTTTGTGACTCTTTCGGCTGTATCTTTAGATCGTTGACTTTTTTTTGTAAAAAAAATTTGGACGTTCGCTTTTCTTTTTTTTTAGGCTGTCAGGTCCTGCACAGAGATCTGTAAGTTAGTGGAACAGAAATTGATCTACTGACGTATCCAGGGGGGGGTGGATAGGGTAGTATAGGGCAGTGTGGTATGAAGAAAAAAGATGGGAAAGAGAAATTATTGAGTCCTTTTCTTTTTGCTTAACGGTGCTATTTGGAATCCAGATCTGAGGTTTCTTTTTTTACAAATATTGCTGTGTGGTTTGCTAATCGCTGTCCCCTGAATCTGTCTAGGGTTCGCTTGATTTGAGTGTATTTCTTTTTTTTTTGTCTTTTCTTTTTATTGATTTATACGCACTCTTGCGTAGTAGAGAGGTGGACGATGGCTACGTCACGTGGGGTTGCAACCGCAAGACTAATCTGTGTTGACCAGCTCTGCTCTCTACACATATACTCTATCATAATCTATTCCAATCACTATATCTTCTCTCAGCATGTACTAATTTATCACAGTTCTTCTGGCTCTCTCTCTGCTTACTTTCGCCTTTTCCTTCTCCTTTTCCTCCTACTGCTCTCTCTCTGCTTACTTTTCACATTTTCCTTCTCCTTTTCTTCCTACTCTCTCCAGCCTTCACTGCCTTTAGTATAGGTCTACACTCTCTTAAACAGGTTCTTACATTGTTGTCTATACAATTTTTTTATCTTATCTTCAATCTCTCTTCTTTCCAGAGATAGTTCTCGTTCTCATTCTTGATCTCATTTCGTTCTCACTCAATACAGTTCACTTCAATCATAGGAGCATATATCATAATCATAAATACGTCATCATTAGTTGCGTTAGAACTTTTAAGACTTTTCTTTAGTGTGAGCTATTAATCTAGAAAATTGTTTCAAGCTCATATATATATATTTATTCATTTCTTCGCTTAAGTCTTTCGTCCTTGGTTCTTAATTTTCTTTATCTTATCTTTATTGTCAGTCGTTCATTTTTTTTTTTTTTGTTGTTGTTTTTCTTTTCTTATTTGGTTCGTTGTGTTGCATCAAATTGCATCGTATGGCTTGTTTTCTCTATCATTGATGGATTATTTATCATTAACACGTTAGTAATTCATTTGCAGTTTCCTACAGTTTATTTTCCCCAAATCCCATTGGCTGGCCCATTACCCCCTGCTGTCGACGAAGATGAGGAATTGTTACCAGTGGCTCCATTTGAATCGTAATTCTGGTTCAATTTTAAGCCACTGAGCTTTTGATGAACTCCATCATATTCATCTTGTTGATGTTGAGGTGCTTGCTGCTGTTGTTGTTGCTGATGCTGTTGCTGTTGTTGCCCGTGATGGTGCAATGAACTGAAGCTGCCAGTCAACTGGGTGTGTTGTCCGAATGGAGCAAATCTTGAGTTTATATCACCACTTCCTGGCAATGGAGTTCCCGGCTGTGAAAGTTGAATCCCTGCACCGCTTCCTGAAGGATTGAAGTAGTGGTGATGTTGTGGAGTTGGAGATTCGGCACTAAACGGTGGCGTGGATCTAACATCTACAAACGAACGGTTATTGGATGAACGGAGCAACGCAGCAGCCGATGTTGGCGTGGATGCCTGAGGTGCTGGAACTGATGAATTAGATCCTTGTTGTCCGCCTTGTTGTCCGGCATTTTGTGATGGGACCAGTGGTTGCTGGTGAACATGCATATTAGAATGCTGGGGTTGCGGAGAGTGGTGCTGCCATCCATACTGCCCATTGGGTGGTCCTTGGTATCTTGATCCGTTGTTTCCTTGTCCGTATTGAGGAAACTGCTGTTGAATTGGAGTGGAGCTCTGTACGGGTCTATTTGGAGGAGGGATGCTTAATGGGATGGCTGATTGTGATTGCGATCTTAAAAGTTCCGGTGCAACACTTGAACTAGCACCACTGGAGTTTGATGTAGCCGTAGCAATTGGAGGTATTCCCAAATTAAATTGGTTTAAGTTCATCATGCTTGATGAATGCGATGGAGGGATTACCTGACTTTGCTGTTGACCCTGTTGTTGATGCTGTTGTGATTGTCCTCCTGACGATGGTTGTTGCAGATGGAGCGTGTGCTGAGGAGGAATGGCCAAGTTAGCCCTCGTAATTGGAATCTGTCCAGGTTTCCTTCTGATGACAATTGTTCCGTTGTCGTAAAATTCCAAAAGGTTCAAGTATTGCGATAAAATACTCAAAATCTTCCTTTGGTTGATGGTCAATCCGGTCAGGAATGCCAACTCAAACACCGATTTGGAGATATCGTCTCTATAAATTACAAGTTGAGTGTAAAGTTCTAAGATTTCTGGATCATTGAAATTGATTTCAGTAGGAGGTGGAGGCGGGGTGTTAGGCGATGGGTACATAAGGAATAATCTTTCAGTTTGCTGCTGAAGAGTTCCAGTTCCGTTTACACTGAGATTCTTGGTAGCTGCTGTTGTAGATGCAGTGGACATGAGAGAAGCCAAAGATGCATTGGATGTCGATCTATGTTGCTCTTCAAGCTGGCCGCGTTTCTCTCTCTTTTCTCTTTCGATGCGCTCCCTTTCTTGCAAGGGGAGCATTTTCTTGTATTCAACTCTGAGCTTTCTTCCACCGATTTCTCTGCCGTTCAACAAGTTAACCACCTGCGAAGTTTCGTTGGTCAGGGTGAAATTAGCAAAGGCCAACCCACGGAACACGCCGTTGTCAAAGTGATAGTTGAAAGCGTAAGGGAGCGGCAAGTTCAATTTGGTCATCACGTCAAGTAACTGCTCCTTTTTAATGGCGAAGGGGATGTTCTTGATGACTATCGCGGTGGGGATTAGTTCGTCATCAGAGTCCGAATCGTCATCTCGATTCGAAGTATCAATCACATTGGGTGAAGGGGAGCTGACTGACTGCGTGGCAGCTGGAGGCCCACCAGGAGGAGCTTGCCCGGAGGCACTAGCAGCAGCAGCAGCAGCAGTAGCAGAATCCACTACGGCATCATCACTGGCAGAATCCTTGGCCTGTTGGGCCTGCTGTTCGACCCAAGGAGCTACATTGTTCATGCTACTAAGGGTATGACTGTTGATATTGTTGTTCAACCAGGACGGTTGTAACCCTGCTCCCGGTTGAGACCCTCCTCCGGATTGGCCAACATGGTGACCAGACTGACCAGACTGTGGTTGGCCATGGATCTGGGCCTGCAGGGGCTGGGATCTAGCCTGATTTATCCGCTGATGTGATAATTGAGGAGTTGTACTTCCATACGCTGAAGAAGCGTTCTCGGAGGTCGACGATAACGACGAAATGGAAGGACGACGCTGCATGGGCCCCAATTGGTTCGACGAAAGGTTTGGAAGTTCCATCGTTGCGATTGCGGTTCTCTATATATGATCCTTGTTTATCGGGCTATCGTTTTATCTTTTTCTGACTTTTTCTGACTTTTTTTCTCTTTTTTGCGTTCTTTTTTTCTTGTGTGTTTCTTTTGGTTCGAAAAACTTCACGTGGGCGGTAGCAGATCAAAAAAAAGGTGTTGGAGAAGATGGTAGTAGGTGTAGGGAAGTTGAGAACAGTGATTCGGGCGCTGGTAGAAATGGGCTGCGAAGGGAGGGGAATTGAAGGGAAGGGAAAGGGAAGGGAAAAAAGAGCGCAAATGTAACGCTTCTGAGTGGTGAGTTTGTACGGGTAGGGAAGGATTGGGGTGTGTGGGAGCGTGTGGGAGTGTGAGGCCGGTGAGCTGGTGGCTGCTGGGGAGAAAATGGTGCGTGTGAGCAGGAGAAAATGGCGAGCGCAGAGAGTGCGTGGGAGAGCGCAAACGTTGGAGAGGGCGAGTGATAGTGAGAGTGAGAGTGAGAGTGAGAGTGAGAGTGAGAGTGAGAGTGAGAGTGAGAGTGAGAGTGAGAGTGAGAGTGAGAGTGA